>VDFB02047230.1:377869979-377905996 GCA_007258455.2 Sequoia sempervirens | reverse complement strand
ACATGGGTAATGTTAGGTTCTTTATTAGCTTTCCAACGATGTAATTTTTTTCACTTTCTAACAACGTTAAGCCTTTCATCCATAATTTCTTTTGTTTGTATGTCTGTTTTTCTTCAAAAAGCAGTGTTTGGTATTTTTTTCGCTATAAATTAAGCGTTCATCAAAATTTGAAATAAATTACATTTTTAGAAACTAGACTCCATTCGAAATTAAAAAACCAAAAAAAAAATAAAATCTATTATTTTCAAAAATTTAGAACCGCGGCCAAAATTCTACTTTTAGGAAGTTCCCACTTAGAAAATTAATAAAAATCAAATATTCATTAAAATTATCAGGAAAAATCCAGTCCTTACTACATCTTTATCTAACCCGGACTAGAGTGATTTAAAATACTACAAAAAGTCCACCGTTAACGGGTCACACAAGAGTTGCTATGTTATGTTTTACGTGAAACAACAACAATTTGTGTGTGTCCCTCTTTGAACCCCTTAATCTCAACCATTTTCAAAATAAATTAGTAGTTTAGAAAGTAGACTCGGAGCACTGTGGTCCTTGTTTTTGTTCCATCTAAATTTTTTGAGTGTAGCTATCCTCAATTTCACGTCCAAGGTCAGTATTTCCTGATTTCAGAAAAAAAAAAGTGGCCACTTAAGCCCCTTTTTTGGGAACCATCTTGGTGCACTTACCCTATAGAAAAAATGCAAATTGCTTGATTTGAGAATAATTGATGATAAATTGGACTTAATTAGGCATTGATTTGGTCTTGTGAGGATTTTTTCACATCCACACTAGGTCTTTGATCCTTTCAAATGCATTTAATGATGTCTTGTAAAGGTGTTGTAAAGTATTGTAAAAGACTTTCACACCTCTCTATCTTAATGAACCCATTTCCCCTTAATTCAACATTCTAAAATGTATTTAAGTACATCTTCACATTAATCTAGAAGGCTTGTAAAAATAAATTTAAAAATCAATTTATCATTATTTTTCCCCCAAATCAAGCAAGTTTCCTTTCCAAGAAGAAGAGAAAGATGAAAATGAACCATAGATTTAAGGAGGTGTGAAATTCTATGACTCTTTTGCTTAATTAGGGTTTCTCACCTAATGGAAAGAGATGGATCCCACACCCAAAATCTAGGTGGTTCACTCAAAATAATGTATGTATGATGGAAATATGCCTAAATGCAATGCTCTAGATGTAACAAACTGATAAAATGGATTGGTTATTAATGTAAAACTATTGAAATGCATGTTGTTTGAAAACACATTGTGTAATGCAAAAACACTTAGAAATGAATGCAAATTGCAACAAAAATGCATGAAACTGAAAGTGTGCACCTGAGATCTTCATGAATACTAGAAATGACTTCTTAAATGATGTTGATCCTAATTTTTAGGCTAAGACTCATTCACTATTCTAGTCAAATTAGTCCCAATTATGTGAAACTGTTCTGGAGCCCATTTCAGACAAATGGGTATCCAAAAATGAAAAAAACCAAAATTTGGACAGTGGGACTCTTTCACCACCCATGGTGAATGAGTCCAAGTTTGAATTTTTTAAGATTCAAAGGTCGAAACAAGAGCCTTTGGTCTGCACTTTGTGCTTTTTTTTAGGTGTCTCGTTATGAACTGTCAAATTCGAGTTTGAAAGTGACTTTTTGTTGATGTTTTTCCTTATACAATGAAGAAATGACTTGGAAATTTTTTCAACTTCATCTTCAATGATTTCCAAGCCTCCAAGATGCCTAAATCTACAAACACACAAGAATAGAGAAAGAAATGTTGGATGTTAGGGCATGGGGGTTTTCCTTGGTCAAAACCCTTTTAGGTAATTAAACCAAAATGATGAAAGAATGTAATGAAGCATGCAATAATGGAGTTATTACCTTGCCATTATGTTTGATCTTGAATTTATTCAACAAAACATGAATAATCTACCCTTGAATGTCTTAGGAAGCTAACTTGATGACTTGCAATGATGAAACCCTAACTTGCTTGATTTGATAGAGAATATAGATTATAAATGAATGATAAGAAAGGTTTGAATGAATTATGAGATGAAAATTAGGGTTATAGGCTTGATTTTATAGGAAATTCACCTTATTTTCCCATTAATTGGATCCCCAAGGCTAACATGAGGAAGAATAAAACTTAGATTCCAAAATTTCCTGCTCAAAAGTAAAATAAGGCCCAAATGGGAATCATTCACCACCTTGGGAAAATTAGTCCCACTTGGTAGGGACTCATTTGCCACATATAGTGAATTAATCCCAATGGGGCACATTTTCTAGCTGTGTTGTTGGAAGATAAGAAAACCAAGTTTATATGATGACTATGTCGGTTATTTCATCAAACTAAACTTTGGGGAGAACAATATGGGGTAATAGGGTCCTATTAATGATGATGTGAAGGTAAATTAGGGCTTGGAACACATAATTCAATGTGAAATTTGGATTAAATACACTTTACAACACTAAAATGAGGTCTGCATAGCCTAAAAAGGTACAATATCCAATGTGAAAGTGTAGGACACATTACAACACTAGATTAACATTAAGTTTATTTTACAAGGCTTCTATATTGATGTGAAGATGCTATTAAATACATTTTATAATGTTGAATTTAGGGAAAATGGGTTCATTAATTCTAGAGAGGCATGAAAGTCTTTTACAACACTTTACCGAAACTTTACAATACATCGTTAAATACTTTTGAAAGGGTCCAAGACCTAGTGTGGATGTTAAAAACACCTCACAACACCCAATCAAGGCCTCATTAAGTTCGATTTATCATTAATTGTTCCGTAAATCAAGAAGGTTACCTTTTTTATGGTACATTTAGCCCCCACTTTAGTGAGAGGATGAACTTGCTTCAAACTCACACTAAAGTAGACATTTAAGAGAGGACCATTTGTGCCAATGCAGATGAAAAAGGACAACAAAGACTAAAGGAGCTTGCCAAGATTCCAGGATCGATGATCCTAATTCAAAATGACATAAGCACAAAATGACACATGAAAGATGAATGATATGCAATAGAACAAGATACACGAACATGCAATGGTAAGAACTAGGAGGAAGAGAAATTAAAATGAGGTGGATGAAGCTTCGATCATTTGTCTAGCTAGTTTCAGATCAGATCTAGTCTATTTTTCCAAAAATAAAATGCATACTCAGTTTGGGGTGATGGAACTCTTGGTTGTTCACCAAGTGAGAAAAACCTAAAGGTGAGACACATACGCTCGACTGGTATGTACTCACAAAAACATAGGTGGATATGAGGAAATTCATGCCTCGATATGGGCTTCTCGCTTAACCATACCAAAGTTATACCTCCTGATAACTTTAATAAGGCACTGGATAAGGGAAAATTATTTTTGATCTCTATGAAGTAAGAAAATTTTTTTATGCTTGATACTCATAGACATTGTTAATGCAAAATAGTGCAAGAACTATTCAAAGGTATTTTTATTAATTCATGTAATGTCTCATCTTAGGGAACATCGTGCTTAATATTTCCAAGATAGGATGTGTCAAAATAAGTATCACGATCTTGGAGGGAATCAAGCCCAATGACTCCACCAAGAAAAGGATGCATTGCTAGAAGAAATAAACCACACAATCAAATGTGAGTGGTGATGTATGCCCCACTTTAAAGTGGTTGTGAACACCAGTACTATTAGAAATTGCTTTAAATTAGAAGAAGAGGATATGAGAGATTACTCGTAAAGCCCTATGCCAAGTCATATGTTTTTGAGAAGCTACATCATGAAAAGGTAGTATATCACATGCAATCAAACTAAAGGAACATTGTCCATGTCCCAAGCTTGCTCTCATATATTCATGAAAGGTTAACGACTAGCCAAAGAAGGCAACTACAAGTGACATACGAGGTTAGAGCTACATAACCCCTTGCCCCCACTTAGTGCAACAAAAGGGTGAGCTGAAATGGTTGATAATATGCAAAATAGAGTGAAAATCAATATCAATTAGAGGAATTAGGTGCCCCCACATAAGGAAGAAAAACAAATTTCTTAAAATGTTGGATTTTATGACTCAACGCCTTACATTGATTGGTGGAATGACCATGAAATCTATGATAGGAACATAATGAAGTCTAGTAATAACATTTCTTATGAGTTCTTGGAGGAATAGATATCAAGTGATCATGGAGGAGTCTTGACAAGATACCTATTTCATCAATGGTAGAAGGTGGTCCTGTGGTTTGTTAAAATGATACCCCTTATTTAGTATTAGTTGTCATATCTATGAAAGATGCTATAGATTGTGAGATTTTATTCTCACTCTTATATGAGGAGGGATCATGGAAAAAATAGGCCCTTAGGTGGAAATTTTTTTTGAAAAATCAGAGTTAGGAAACTTGACGTAAAAATTTGAATAAGTTATCTATATTATTTCAACAACATGTAAGAATAGAATCTGTAGAAAATTGAATGTTGTTTCTAAACTACTAGGTTTATTTTTTTTTTTTTAAATCTATTTGGTCAAAATTTGAAATTTCAATGCAGTAGTACTTAAATTTTAGGGAAAAAATAAGAAGTAGGTGTCTGTCTGACCACCCTAACCACAATAAAATGATAATTTTTTTTATAAGATTTTAGATATAAGTAGAGAACTCATGTTCAGATGTGATGCATATTTTTTTGTAATTTTTTTCCAAATAAATAATTAATTGTGATTTTTTTATTACAACTTTTAAGAAATATAAAAACTTATATGTCTAACCACCTTAACTTGGTTAAAAATTCATGAAATTCAATTCTTTTTTTTTTAATCTTATAGTATGCAAAGCATAGAATGTGATGCATGCTTCAGATTCAAAAAATGTGATACCATTTGAAAACTATAAATGTTTTTCAATCAGCCTATCAATCAAGACTTTAGTCATAATTCAAATAGAAAATGAATAATAATTATTTATTAAATTAAAAGTAAAGCATAATTTATATTGGTGGAAAGTTGAGAATCTCCTTTAAAAACCCTTTTCATTTCATCAATTTTGGGTTAAAAAAAAGTCATTAGCCATATACCCTACACATAACCATCGTATCACCACTTTTTTTCCCATCATGATCCTACACATACCCTCTATTGAATGCAAATATTTAGTGCTATGCGAGATGACCTTGATGTTAAGTGAATATTTCTTTGTGTGTTTTGGTTTAGGAGAAAGATTAAGACTAGTAGTGTCAATCAGCTCAGGATGTACTATTGCTAAGGTTGGTTTAGAAGGATGTTTTGTGATAGTATTGATGTTAAGGGATGGCTTGTTTATCTCGATCAAATAACAATAACCAAGACCATGAGTCGTTTGTTGTGTGTTAGGCTCTATAGGGTTGCAGATACCTTGTTTTCAAGTACCGCATCCTTTTCCACTCTACACAGGTTGTTTCATGAGTTCATAACCTTTTCCATAAAGATTCTTCATTGCTTTTGAAGTTGGTGGTTATTCATGATTAAGTTCATCGAAGGTTGTGTAATTTTCTTCTTTTTCTAAAGTAGTTGAGGTAGATGCTTTTGAAAGGTCAACCGAATTTTGTGTTGACATTATCATTGTGTCTTTGCCCTTATTTTAGTCTTTGTGGATGATTTTGTACTCACCCATGAAGTCATGTTCAAAATCCAAGGAACCCCAATCATCTTCTAATAGAATCGTGACATGTTCAATATGTTTTTGTTTGTCTCTTTGTTGTGTGGGTTCCACTTGTGCGGTTGGTGTTAATGTGTTCAAGGGATTTTCTTTGTTTTTCTTAATGTTCAAACAACTATTTGGATGAGGGTCAACTTCAAGTGTGTAGAAATTTTTGTTGTAGATGTATTTCAATTTGCGATGAAAGGTACAAGGCACACCTTTCATTGCATGAATCCCACAGTTGGTCTAAGAGAAGGTTATATGCAAGATCGTTAGGCATAACATGGATTGGTGTTTCCAATGTGGCCACTCTAATTGTACTAGGTAAAGTGATCACACCAAGTGGTTGTTTGCTTACATTGTCAACTCCCCTGATGGATAAAGGATTGGGTCGAATGTTAGATTTATTGATGCCTAGGTGATCGAGAAGGTTCACTCCACACACATTAAGAGAAGAGTCGGTATCTACAAGAGTTCTCTTAATCCATTTTTGTTTGTATTGAGCAATGATCATGAAAGCTTCATTTTGGTTTTGCACATCCAAAGAAAGGAGCTCACTTTGGTGGAAAACAATATTAGAATTTATGGCTTGAATCATGGTTGCTAGATCATTTTTTGCATGTTAGAAGGGATAGGAACTTGTTGTAAAGGATTTTGAATAATGTTGTGATAATGAGGGGAGACTTGAATAAGTTCCCATAATAATATCTTAGCAGGAGTATTCTTTAGTTGTTCAAAAATATTATACTCCTTTCCACTAGGAGGTCCTAGGAAGATAGGCTTAGGGATGATAGGGTTAGGAAAGTGTAGGGGTGTTGTGGTTGGTTGTTGTAGTTATGGATTGCTTCGAGTGTTATATGTATGAGAACAATTATTATGGCTCAGTTGTTGTGATACATTATTCTTAGGTGGGTAGAGGATGAGTTTGGGTTTAGTTTGAGTTGGAGGTTTATGTGAAGGGGGGTAAAGGATGAGTTGAGGTTGAATAATATTAATATCCCTTGGTGAATGAGAGTCTTATATGGGCTTTTCATTGTCATGTAAAGGGACAATATTGTTATTTGCAATGTTAGCCATGTCTTGTATCATGATATCCTCCCTAGAAGAAAAGTTTTGAGAAGAACTACAAATCAAATGTTCTCGACATTCAAGGATTGGTTCTTCTAAAATGACTTCATTGCAAGTAGGGGAATGATCACTAGTTGAACTATCTTTCTCAAGAAGAGTTTTTTCTAGGTGAAGGTGGGCAACTAAGATACTCATTACCATCGTCAATTGTGTTTTCTAAGAGCAAAGTAACTTCTTCATAACTAGAATAGATACTAGGAGAAGAATGAATGTTATTGTTATGATTACCTATGGTAGTGTTATGTTGGTTAGGGAATTTTTGTCCATTAAGAGAGGTAAAAGGAGAGAATCAACTAGGATTCTCAAAACTCTCATTAATTTATTCTTCTGCTGAAATATCTTTGTCACCAATAGGAGAGATATTAGGGGAAGAAAAAATATCGTTGACACCTCCTTTGATCTTTGTTGTCCTTTTTCATATGCATGGGTATGATTGGACCTCTCTTGAATGTCTACTTTAGTGTGAGTTTGAAGCAAGTTCATCCTCTCACTAAAGTGGGAGCTAAATGTACCATAGAAAAATGGAAACTTACTTGATTTGGGAATAATTGATGATAAATTGGACTTAATGAGGCCTTCAATTGGTGTTGTGAGGTGTTTTTCACATCCACACTAGGTCTTGAATCCTTTCAAATGCATTTAACAATGTCTTGTAAAGGTGTTGTAAAGTGTTGTAAAATAATTTCATGCCTCTCTAAACTTAATGAACCCATTTTCCCTTAATTCAACATTATAAAATGTATTTAATTACATCTTCACATAAATCTAGAAGGCTTGTAAAAATCACTTTATCATTAATTTTTCCCCAAATAAAGAAATTTTCCTTTTTAGGAAGAAGAGAAAGAGGAAAATGAACCATAGATTTTAGGATGTGTGAAATGTTGACTAATGTTTGTATGATGAAAGTATGCCTAAATCCAATGATCTATATGCAATGGACTAATAAAATGGATTGGTTATTAATGCAAAACTATTGGAATGCAAGTTGTTTGAAAACACATCGTGTAATGCAAAAACACCTAGAAATGAATACAAATTGCAATAAAAATGGATGAAACTGAAAGTGTACACCTGAGATCTGGACGAAGAATGGAAATGACTTCTATAATGTTGCTAATCCTAATTTTTATGCCTAGTGGGACTCATTCACCATTTTGGATGAATCAGTCCCATTTCTGTGAAACTATTTTAGAGCCCATTTCAGACAAATGGGTATCCAAAAATGCAAAAAACCAAAATCAGGACTTGTAGTGGGACTCATTCACCACCCATGGTGAATGTGTCCAATTTTGAATTTATAAAGATTCAAAGGTGGAAATAGGAGCCTTTGGTCTGCAATTTTTGCTTGTTCAAGTGTCCAATTCTAAAACTGTCAAATTCAGGGCTGAAAGTGACTTTTTGTTTATTTTTTTCCTTATCTAATGAATTGATGACTTGGAAAACTTTAGGATAAGGAATGCTATGACTCTCTTTTTCTTAATTAGGGTATTTCACCTAATGGAAAGAGATAGATCCCACACCCAAAATATAGGTGATTCACTCAAACTAATGTATATATGATCGAATTATGTCTAAATGCAATAATCTAGATGTAGAAAACTGATGAAATTTATTGATTATATATGCAAAAATAATGAAATATGAAGTGTGTCAAAACACATTGTGTAATTCAAAAACACCTAGAAATGAATACAACTTGCAACAAAATGCATGAAACTGAAAGTGTGCACCTAGGATCTTGATGGAGAGTAGAAATGACATCTAAAGTGTTGTTGATCCCAATTTTTAGGCTTGGTGGGACTCATTCACCATTCTAGGTGAATCAGTCCTAGTTCTGTGAAACTATTCTAGAGCCTATTTTGGAGAAATGGGTATCCAAAAACGTAGAAAATGAAAATAAAGAATAGTAGTGGCACTCATTCACCATCCATGGTGAATGATTCCAATTTGGAATTTTTAAAGATTCAAAGGTGGAAATAGGAGCCTTCAATCTCCACTTTTTGCTTCTTCAGGTGTTTGGTTCTAAAACTATTAAATTCAGGTCTGAAAGTGAAATTTGTTCATGTTTTGCCTTATCCAATGAGGAGATGACTTGGAAAGCTTGGAAACTTGAACTTCAATGATTTACAAGCCTCCAAGATTCCTAAATCTATAAACACACAAGAAGAGAAAGATAAATGTTGGATGTTAGGGCATGTGGGTTTTCCTTGGTCAAACCCCTTTTAGGTAATTAAACAAAAATGATGAAAGAATGTAATGAAGCATGTATTAATGGAGTTATTACCTTGAAATGACGTTTGATCTTGAATTTATTTAGCAAAATGTGAAGAATTTGGCCTTGAATTTCTTAGGAAGCCAACTTGATGATTTACAACGATGAAACCCAGCTTGCCTAACTTGAAAGACATGATAGATGATGAATGAATAATAAGAAAGGTGTGAATGAATTATGAGATGTAAATTAGAGTTTATAGACTTTATTTTATAGGGAATTCACCTTATTTACCTATTATTGTATTCCCAAGGCCAACATGAAGAAAAATTAAACTTAAAACATACTTTTTCCTACTCAAAAGTAAAAAATGGCACAAATGGGACTCATTCACCACCTTGGGGGAATTAGTTTGAACTAGAAGAGACTCATTCTCCACATATGGTGAATTAGTCCAAGTTGGACCCATTTTCTAGCTGGGTTGCTAGGAAGTAAGGAAATAAGGTTTACATGGTTACTATGTCAGTTATTTCATGAAATTAAGCCTCAAGATGCACAATATGGGGTAATAGGGGCCTATTAATGAGGATATGAAGGTCAATTATGGCTTGGGACACTAAATTCAATGTCAAAGTGTGATGAAATACACTTTACAACACTAAAATGAGGTCCACATAGCCTAAAAAGGCATAATATCCAGTGTGAATGTGCAAAGTGGATTACAAAACTAGATTAACATTAAGCCTAATTCAAAAGCCTTCTAAATTGATGTGAAGATATATTTTATAATGTTGAATTAAGGGAAGATGGGCTCATTAAGTTTAGAAAAGCATAAAAGTCTCTTACAACACTTTACAACACCTTTACAAAACATTGTTCAATGCATTTGAAAGTGTCCAAGAGCTAGTGTGGTTGTGAAAACACCTCACAAAACCAAATCAAGGCCTCATTAAGTTCAATTTATCATTAATTTTTCCCCAAATCAAGCAAGTTGTCTTTTTTCTATAGTACATTTAGCCCCCACTTTAGTGAGAGGATGAACTTGCTTCAAACTCACACTAAAGTAGACATTCAAGAGAGGTTCAATCATATGCATGCAAATGAAAAAGGAAAACAAAGATCAAAGGAGGTGGCCAAGCCCCCAAGATCCAAGATCCTAAGTTAAGTTGACATGAGTGCAAAAGGACACACACAAGGTGAATGACATGCAATGAAACAAGATACACGATCATGCCATGGAAAGAACTAGAAGGAAGATAAATGAAAATGCAAAGGTTGATCAAGCTTCAATTATTTTTCCAACATGTTGTGGATTAGATCTAGGTTATTTGTCCAAAAATAAAATGCATACTCACTCTAGGGTGACAAAAATCTTGGATATCCACCAGGTGACAAAGCCCAAACGGTGAGAAACATAAGCTCGGTTGGTATGTACTCACAAACACATAGGTGGCTATGGGAAAAGTCATGCCTCAGAATGGGTTTCCCACTCAACCATACCAAATTTATACATCCTAATAACTTTAATAAGGTGACACAAGGGAAAATGATTTTCAACCTCTATGAAATAAGGATAACTTTGTATGCTTGACACTCATAGACATTGTTAATGCAAAATAGTACAATAATTGTTCAAAGGGATTTTGCTTAATTTGTGCAAGGTCTCATCTTAGGGAACATTGCACATAATGTTTCCAAGAGAGGATGTGTCAAAAGATAACTTTGTATGCTTGACACTCATAGACATTGTTAATGCAAAATAGTACAATAATTGTTCAAAGGGATTTTGCTTAATTTGTGCAAGGTCTCATCTTAGGGAACATTGCACATAATGTTTCCAAGAGAGGATGTGTCAAAAGAAGTATCATGCTCTTGGAGGGAATCAAGTCCAATGAATCCACCAAGAAAAGGACACATCACAAGAAGAAATAAATCACACAATGAAATGTGAATGGTGATGTATCCCTGCACTTTAAAGAGGTTACGAACACCAGTACTGTGAGAAATTGCTTTAAAGTAGAAGAAGAGCTCATGATAGCTTAGTCAGAAATCCCTATGCTAAGTCATATGTTTCTGATAAGCTGTGTCATGAATAAGGGTAGTATGTCACATGGGAGCCAACTTAAGGCATCTCGTCTACATCCCAAGCTTGCTCTTATAAATTCATGAAAGGTTAACAACTAGCTAAAGGAGGCAACCACAAGTGACAGATGAGGTAAAGGCTACATAACCCCCTTACCCCACTTAGTGTAGGACAAGGATGAACTGAAATGGTTGATAAAATGCAAGGTAGAGTGAAAATAAATATTAATTAGAGGAATCAGATGCCCCCACATAAGGTAGAATACAAAACTCCTTAAAATGTTAGATTTTACTACTCAACCTTGCATTCATTAGTAGAATGACCATGAACTCTATGATATGTGAAAAATGAAGTCTTGTAATTCTATTTCTTTTGAGTTCTTAGAGGAATGGTGATTAAGTGATCTTGGAGGAGTCTCGACAAGATACCCTCTTGATCAATGGTAGAAGGTGGTCTGGTGGTTTGTGACAAAGATACCCCTTGCATAATATTAGTTGTCCTATCTACCCAAGACTATTTAGATTGTGATAATTTTTTCTCTCCATTATAGGAGGGTATAAAATCTAATGAATTCAAATCATGAATGTTTTGTGAGATGACATTGACATTAAGCAAAGGTGTATTTGTTTGTTTCAAGTTTTTTAAAGGATGTTTTTCAAGACCACTATTTGCATAAAGAGAGTCATAACACTCCTTACCCTAATTGAGAGAGATAGGACCATTAATTTTTGGAGTGTGAAGCAAAATGAACCATATATTTTTTGGGTGTGAAATGTTATGTCTCTTTTGCTCAATCAGTGTTTTTCACCTAATGGAAATAGATAGATCCCACACCCAAAATCTAGGTGGTTCATTCAAACTAATGTATGTATCATGGAAATATTCCTAAATTAAATGATCTAGATGCATCAAACTTATTAAATGGATTGGTTATTAATGTAAAACTATTGAAATGCATGTTGTTTGAAAACACATTGTGTAATGCAAAAACACCTAGAAATGAATACAAATTACAACAAAAATGTGTGAAACTGAAAGTGTCCACCTAAGATCTTGATGAAGACTAGAAATGACTTCCAGAATCTTGTTGATCTTGATTTTTAGGCCTTGTGGTATTCATTCACCATTATAGGCGAATCAGTCCTGTTGATGGTGTTTTCTGCACAACAACAACTCAGACAAAATGCAATATTCTATCTCTCTTGACAAGTAATTTTCAACAAGAAGTTATCAAAAATTACCCCAAGGTATCTCAGGTGTCAGGTCATGACGATGCATAAACAACTCAGATAATATGTGAAAATGTTGGTA
The DNA here is from genome assembly GCA_007258455.2 of Sequoia sempervirens. Taxonomy (NCBI): domain Eukaryota; kingdom Viridiplantae; phylum Streptophyta; class Pinopsida; order Cupressales; family Cupressaceae; genus Sequoia; species Sequoia sempervirens. The sequence goes on along the minus strand of VDFB02047230.1, from coordinate 377,893,610 downwards.
ATCACAATCATACCTTACTACAAGCAAACTGTATCTTTCCAATTTATCAGATTTTGCAATATGATGATCTTGAAACCTAAATCTAACCAGATAATAAAGAAATAGCAAAAGATAAGGGTATGAATTTATGATAAAATCTAAACTATTCCTAGAATGAACAATGCCAATGATAGATATCTGGAATGAACCAATCTCAAAATAACCAATTCTTGATCAACCTACAATGCAATATCACAAGAACGGTGCAATCTTCTAAGGTATATAGATTTTCAAATCATAGATATTCATCCACAAATGAATGTATGGTCTAGGTTGACTTCACCAGCCTACTACAATCATATAGTTACTGGGAGTATAGACCAGAGATTGCTACAAACATTTCAAATATGAAATCATGTACATCACTCACCAAACTAACCCAACTCTAAAACACTAAATCTTTAAGCAATTTGAAAGATGAAACAATAGGAACCATGCAAGACAAAATAACACAAGAGATTTCACCAGGAAAATAACATTGTCTTCAATTGTATTAGATTATCTAACTATTGCAACAATTCCACTATTCTGTTACAATATTTGCTTCAAGAAATTGACTACTACTTCTACTACGAAATGATCTAGCTCTTTTCTACTCTTACTTGTCTCTGATACTTTTCTAGCTAACCCTTTACAATGAGGCAAGAATGCCCTTTATAGCAAATTATCAAGATATGTCAGCCCAGCCAAAAATTTACAAAATAAAATAGCCAAAAACAAGTTGGCCTTAGGAATTCCAAAATAAGGCACACATTAAATGCTGATACATCATCAAGGTTGGCCTAGACACATTCCCCAATGTAACCCAGATAAATACATGCCCTATGATAATAGGGAAGCACAAATCTCAAAATGGGCATTAACTACCGCCTCCCTTAACCTTATTCTGATCTTGGACCCTCAAAAATAACTTATCTATCTTGTCAACAAGTGGCAAGGGAAAGATCCTAATCTAACATTCAATGGCACCAATCTCCTCATTTGACTGTTTAACAATTTTAGTCCAATAATCTTTGTGGGCTTGATATTTATCCATCACCGCTAGGTAGGTTGTTGCATCATCCAACTGATGTCCTATTATGGGATTCTTAGAATATGGGGCATAAACATCATGCCACCATTCCCTCAACTATTCTAGGCTTAAATATTTGGGAGAAATTTTCCTCCTACCAATCATGATCTCAAAAAATGCAATGCACCCTTCATAGACTCCAGTTAAGTCACCATCAATTAACTTCTTTCAATTCTGAATCTTCCTCATGGCCTTTTGTCCAATCTGCAAAGCCTCAAACCATTCCCAAGGCTCACTTAGTCTAGAGGAAGGAAGGATCCCATCTATAACCAACTGCTCCTTTCCATATTCCATAATTACTTTGGATTTCTGCAGAAAAAGATCGATGTCCTCCCTATCCTAGGATAGCACATATTCCAACAATTCCTTGGCTCTGACTGCATCTTTTCCAACTGAAAGGATGTCCTTTATTGCATTGTCTCCTTTCACTTGCACATCCTTCAACCAATCTATTGTAGCTTGGGTAGAGGTTTTCATTCTTTCAATCTTGGAAATAGTTTCCTTTGGTAGGAAACTAGGAGTAGCAAAGGAAGATGGGTGAAGAGATTGCAGAGGCTCATTACATCCTCCAAGAATTTCTTAAGTCTCTCATTTTCCTTTCTCAACTCATGCTTGGTCTGAGTCTCTCTCCTTAACCTGCCAATTATCACAACATTGGACCCTTAATACTCCTCAATATCTTGTTCCATAGATGTTGGTCCAAGGTTAAAAGTTTGTACATTGTAATCCTCACTAGTGACCTCTTCTCTAGTTTTTTCCGCAGCAAGGGTGGCAATGTGGATAACCCTGTTGTTTACTTCATCTCTTTCTATCTTTGAAATTACTTTAGCCACCTTCTTCTTCTTACCTTTATCGATCTTAGACAACATTTCATCCCAATCTAAAGGAGTGTCTTTAACAATGACTTGTTTCTTCCTTGTGATCTCCTTTTCAAGCAAATCTGGGACAAAAGGTTCTACCCAGATTTCATCTACTTTTTCTTCTTCATGCCGTTCTATTATTTAATCTTCTTCCTTCTCAAGGAGCTCCTCACCTTGATCACCCACTTCAATCTCTTCTTCTTCTCGCACAGAAGATGGAGTTCTAACCGGGATGTTCTCTTTTTTAGGTGATTCGTTGCCTCTACTATTCTCTGGAGAGTCCTCATATTGCACCAATGGAGAAGGATGCGTTTCTATCTCTTCACCCTCAAGCTCGGCTCCCGCACCAAAGAGCTCTCCTTCCTTGAAAGGTTCTGCTTCCCCACTAGTTTCTTGTTCTTGATGAGCCGCTTCCTGCTCAGGCATACTTGGCGAAGGAGAAGCATCCTTTGGTTGCTCCACAACCGGTGACTTTGAAGAAGGATTCATCTTTTGTATAGTTTCCTTAGGGGATGGAGTCCTTGATCTCCCTAAATAAATCTTAGTCTTTTCCCCTGAACTCTCCACATCAACAATCAAAGTTTCACCTTTAGAAGTCTCCTGACCTTTTCTCTTTGAAACCCTGGTGGTTCTTATCTTCTTTGGTGGTGGAGGAGCATCCTCTTCTTCTACTTTTTCAAACTCTTCCTCATTAGAGGACTTGCCTATCTTCCAAGCTCTACTTCTTTTCTTTCCTTTTGGCTTTCTTTTTGGTTTGGGCTCACTTTCCTTAGGGCCTCTGATTTTTATTTTGAAGGGTGAGCTCTTTTTAGTCTTCCCTTTGGGGTCATCTTCCCTGGATTCCTCTGAAATAGACATAGGATTAAGGTTTCCCATCAAATTAAAGGTACAGGGTACCTTCTCACTCTCCAGCTCCCAAACCTTATGTTTTAGCCATGAAGTAGTAAATTTCATGATAGGGGCCATTAGGTATTCCAACTCTGTGACCTCATCATCATTCCAGCTTATCTCCCCAATTGATCTATCCTTAATAGATTCATAGGCATGATCTTGCACCAGGTTTCCATCATCCTCCAGTTGGTTAGGGATTAGCTTGACATTGTATTGCCTAATCACATCGACAAGAAGCCTAGAGTACCTTTTCTTCCTTGCCTCAAGATCATCTTTGATATTGGCCCAATAGTCCTCTAGGTCATCCTTATGATGGTACTCCCTGGTGGCCTTATTTTGTGCTTCCCCGGTGATATCAAAGTTTGTTCTCTTGGAGTGGAAGGAAAAACCATGAGCTGCCAACTCATCACCTACTGCATGAGCTGATTGAATGGAAGCACACACCTCTGCTACGCTAATTCCAAGAGGAAAATCCCCACCAAAACCTATTTTATGCTTTTCCTTTCTGACAATTGCGTCAAATTCACATATTTGTCTCACAATTTCCAATAACACAACATGATCAGTAGGGTACCTAGGTAACCTATATGGAGCAGTCGGACATCCATCAATTCTGATGTAAGAAAAGGTAGGAAACTGAATGAACCAGGCCCTGTATCTCTTTATCAACTCCTTTGCTCCATCTGACAATTGCACATGATTAGCATTTTGAAGCATCCTAGTGATATGCATTGTGAATGCATCATTGGCCCTTCTATAAGGGTATATCTCATAAGAAATGTCCTATCGAAATGTCCCCTATGGATTCAAACCCCTGTATGGATAGAATCTGACTAGCACATACATCACATAAGAGGAAATAGTGAACTTCTTGGTCTCTAGGACGTCCCTTAGCTGTTTATCAATTATAGTGCTAATGAGTCCTGCCCAATGATAATTAGTTCCCTGTTCAATTTTATTGATCACATGGACCATCCAACTCTCCAGTACTCCGGCACTCTTCAATCCTGCTACCCTGCTAAAAAATGTTATAGCATTATAAATGTCTGTCCTTAATTTAACCCTGTGCAATTGCTTGGACAGTTTAGAATAGTGTGAATTTGGCTTTTCTAACCAAGAATTAATCATTTGTTGGGCTTTGGTGGGCTCATTCTCATAATATGTTCTAGCCAGGTCCATGTTTAAGGCACATACAGAAGGAAAATCTGGCATGTCGAAGGCCTAGGCAATAGAAACAGAGCTAAAATTCACCAAGACTCTTCCTTTAGTGCTGACAACCCTTTATGTGACAAAGTCATACTACCGAGCACATTCTAGAATCAACTCATAGCATTGGATTGCAGGAGGGAACCCTGCCACATGAACCAATCCGGACTTCATTCCTTGTCTCAGGACCGACAGATCCTTCTGAGATGTTCTCTCTTTAAACTCCTCGTATCTCCATGCTCCAACATTGGTGTCTGAGACCTCAGACCACACCGAAGATATCTTGCTTTTTGGTAGTTGACTCTTAGTGTCCAATCTTAATCTTTCTGTGTCTGAAATGGAGGACCCCTCCGTGTCACCTTTAGATTTTCCTGCTACAACATTGCTTGATTCGGCCTACATTCACAAAAGATCGCCATGAGTTATCCAATTATCATACATATTCCAATCGAAAGGTTAGCATGAAATCCTATAAAGCAGTTAAAATCCATCACAAATCGGCAATATTTGAAATTCCAGAAAAATCAAACAATTCGGGAAAACAAGGTAAACTGGGAAAATCCAGTCGGGGCAGAATTCGAAGAAATTCGACCCAGACGGATTCTTGCTGCTAAAACACCATTTGCCAAATAAATCATTAGTACGGACGAAAAACTATGAGATTATCATGGAATTCATTTATTAGCAACAGGAAATCAACATTTAGCATTTTACCCCATTAGTCCTAGCCTCAAAAAATGAAAAGAAATGAAACATTCAAGAAAGACTGAAAAAGTCTAGACAGGACAGATTTCCGGAGACAGTTTAAATAATCTAGAATTCTCTATAATCCACAGAATTGGCCAAAACCGGGAAAATCCGAGTGCGCGGAAATTCTACGGACACCTCGGGAACCCGACAAAAGGCAACACGTGAACCAGTGACTGAATGAACATATAAAACCTTACTAATTGGGATTCAAATGACTTCAAAATCAATGCCAACCAACAAGATTTGAAATATAGATGAATTCAAGTTTCCAAAGTTTTCAAATGACGAGTCCTGATGGCAAAACAATGATGCCCTAATTTAGACAACCGAACCCCCTGCCATGAAAACTGGGGTAAACTTCAAGGTTTAAAATACCATCTATAAAGGATCAATCTAAAGTACTTGAATCTTCACACGGCAAGGAACTAGTTTAATTTTGGTGCAAGATATAAAAGATCATGACAATTTAACCATTCCTAGCAGTTTCAAGCAAAACACCCAAAACCCTAATCTCGCTAAATATGATGAGTTACGTATCTAGAATCAAAAATACTACCTCGAATGCCATTCAACACTGACCCATCCAACATTTATTTCGGAAAACAAAGTAGTGCATAGTGTGGGTGATGGAGCTTCATGAAAAATGGGTCAATCCCTAATTCGATAAATGCAAAATCGTAACCAATCATAGGCCAACCCGAAATGACCATCAATCAACTTAGAAAAACTCCATCATTGCATAAACAAATGGAAGGGCCATCAACAACTTACCATGGATTAACCCAGATGAAACCCAAATTCGAAGAAGTGACTGGAAAGAAAATACACCCCAGAAATGAAAACCTGATCAGTGCTCAATCAATCCACACACAAGAGGTTCAAGATCAATGCTCAAAAGCTTGAATGAAGAATGCACTTAAATTCCAAAGTAGAAAACAAGTGAATAATGAAATCAAAATGATGCCCAAAAGACTTTAAATCCATCCATATACACGTCTGATCGAAGGTACTCTGAACATTAATGAGCACAAGACATACCCAAAAAATCTGGAAACCTGAGCCCAGGATGGAATTTCAGAAAAAACTAAGCCTCACAGAAAATCCGGATAAACACGAATTCTACGGATATGGCAGAAACCGGGATTCTAATGAAGTTCGGGATTTTGGCGTAGTCCGGGAAAATTTGTCAGAATCGGAAAATCTCGGAGCCAAGCAGAAACCCGGATTCGGAGAATTTCGTAGTAAACAGACAAAGAACTAGAGCCTGGGAAAATCCACTAGAGCCGGAAAATCTTGGATTCAGATCAAAACCCGAATTTTCACTAAAACCAAACTTTAGCCAATTCAAGCCTCAGGACAAGACCAAAGCCAACAAAACCAACATCTCAAGACCTCAAAAAGACAAATCCAATAAAACCAAAGGTCAAAAGACATCTAGAAAGAGGGTCCCTACTCCAAGTGGGGCGTGTGTGCAAAACTACAGAACAAATGGTGACTTTTCTGGGGAAATGCTCCTGAGCATTTCAATTACAAACTAGAATCAAGAACCCAGAGCTTATGGTTTGAACTCACATATCTTACCATCACCTTCATGTTAAAAGAAAGAAGCCTTTAGTCAGTCAAATTTTCCTATACCGGGGTCAAAGTGTGTGCATATGCATTCATTGCCCTCCCTTAGTTCCAACAGGAACCAAACTTGGTCTGAACAAGCTACATAAAGATTCATACTCTAAAAGTAACCTGGATAGAGCCTCATTGCCAGTTAGGCATCCATAGCCCTGACAAGGTTTTCGTTGTGATCCTCCTGAACATAGCTCTACTGCCAGCCAAGCATCCATAGCCCTGGTAGAGATATTCAGATTCCCCTGATGAGTTGAATTTAAACCTTTTTAATTTCAATATGTATATAATTCTGGCAGACAGTAGTTTCTGAACTTCTTTCTGTATGACTAGTTCCAATAATGCATTAATTGGTCTCTGCCTTTGCCTAAAAGGCTTCGTACCTGGCTTCAGAGGGATAGTATGAGTTATGATTGATGTATCATAATTTTTCAAATCCTCATAACTTCAGGCTACAATATCAAGAAAGCTATGCAATGCTGCAATTATTCCTTGTCTTTCTTCTAGAGTGCATACTTTGCCAATAAAAATGTTCTTGGCATTATCTTCAGTTCCCATGTTGTAAGTATCACACTGTCCATTGATAGACTCCTTCTTTGATTGTTGTTCATGATCTTTGATCTTATCCATATCAAAAATTCATTCCAACTATACCATTCCCCTTGGAATAGTACTGGATTTTAGATTCATCACTCCTAAATCCAATTCTGCTTCTTGGGGTTCTACTTCATCAATGATTTGGGAAGCAAAGACATCTGTATTTGTGATAAAATCTAGAATATTTCTATCATCCTCAAACACCTAAAACTTAGTAACATTGTCTGGGACTGATGGCACATGAGTCAATTCCATAGTTAATCTCTTCAAACCTGACAGAGATAAAGGCTGCAGGGTACTTGCCGCCTGAGCCAGAGAATCAGTAGTTTGATTCTTTTGTCATGGTATTAGTTGAATATTGAAGGCATAAAATCCCTCAATGAGGTCCCACACTCTATGCCTATAATTAGAAATTCTTCTATCATGGCATGAATATTGTTTCCTTACTTGCTTAATTACTAACTCAGAGTCACTGAAAACTTGCAGAATTTTAACCTTTTTCTTAAGTGCCATGAGAAGTCCATGAATTAATGCTTCATACTCTGCTACATTATTGGTACAGTGAAATTGAAGTCTATGGGCCGTGAAGAAACTTTTACCTTTGGGACTAATCAATTTGAACCCTGCCCCAGCTCCATGTTTGGATTTGGATCCATCAAATCTGAGAGTCCAACATTCAGCAGTGGTTGTCTTCTTTACCACCCCCTTCAGATCATTGGTGCTAGAGGATTGGTTAGATGACTTAAGTTTCTCATTTTCACACCCTCTCTAAGGGTTTCACACATCTGTCTTAGCTACTTGAGTTGGAATTAGGCAATTATGTGCTTGTTCCACTGCTATTTGGCACAGACAACATTCCAATTCTGAATGAGGAGCATTATGAACTCTACACCAATTAGGTAAGAGTAATTCTTCAAAGCTTGTCCTTTTGCCTAGGCGAATTTGATTTTCAACACACTGCTTGATAAATTCTTGGAAACTGTCTAATAGGCCAATCTGATTATCTTCAGGTTCCTCTTCAACTGATTCTATCAAAACAGCAACATGACTGGATCTTGTTTCTGCATCAATAGGCATCATGTGTAGCATCAATACCTCCTCTGAGTCTGACTCCTCATACTATGTCGACAACGTATAATTTCCCATGCCAACTTCTGATATCAGAACTTCTATTGAAGTCTTTTGGTATTCTGTAATCATGTATTTCATTCTTGGCTCTCTCTCAATTCTAATCTGATTTGGTACTCATTTCCAAGAAAGCCATATGTGAGAGTGGTCAGTAGACACATATCCATTCAAAGCCTTAGTAAAATCTCTTCCTAGAATCAAACCATACGCATCAGGAATATCAACTACCTGAATATTGATAACCTGTTGAATCCTTGTGTCAGAGGCTATCTGCATATGAATCATATTTAACTCTCCCACCACACTTACTTCAGTTTTATCCAACTGATTCACCTTCTTCTGAGAGTCGGTAGGTGTAATTCCTAGAGCTCTACAAACTCCAAATGGCATCACATTGGTATAAGCACTAGAGTCTAGTAAACAATTGTGTAGATTCTTATCGAATATGCGCACAAAAATCAGAAATGGTGGGGTTTTTGTCTTCCTTTAGAACAAAGTTGGTTCAGTGTCTACTTCAGCCACTTGAGTCTTATCCTTTTCTTTTCCTTTATCTCCAGGGGGCAAGTTAGTCTAATTTTGTGTCTTCACAGGCTAAGAACTAGAAGTCTTGTTGACATCCTCCTTTGAAGGTTTATCCAATAATACTGGATGTGCATCATAAGTACCTAAGACAGCCCTCCTAATTACAGGGAATCTTAATAACTCAAATGCTGAAAGACTTACCTTTAATTTCTTGAACTCCTCAGCAACATATGAAGCCATCTTCTCCTCATTCATATCAGTGGAAACTTCCCTAGGAGGTTCCTCCACCTTATCCTTGCCTACTTGAACAGCCTTTTCCATCTATGGGTCAGTTCAAGCTTGTTTTTCCTTCAAAAGGTACTGCTTGGAAACATGTGGATAAAATGGATTATTGCTAGCGTTAGGATCTGGAGGGGTACTGAAGTTGTTAGGAGGAATGGAGGTGGTAAAAGGTCTCCCAGCCTGTGGGCGCCTATGAGGAAAATCCCTTAGATCATATCCTTTACCTTGCCTCTAAAACATCTGTACTTCTTCAACATAATTTTATTCTTGATCAAGGGGGCCATTATCATTCATTGCTTCATCATTGAATAATTGAGCAACCTCATCTCCATTGCATATTTGATCTGCCCTTTCTTCTTGAGAATCAGGTTCCTCTTCTAGCACATTTTCCTTACTTGTCGGTAAGGGAGCATGATTTAACACCAGTACGAGAGAGTCATAAGGTGTGGATGGAACAATATCCTGCCCATTTGCATTATTCTCTACCTCATACTAGAAAATAGAGGCGGTAGTTTGGAATTCTGGACATTCTAGCTTTGAATGCTGACTTGTCTTATGGAGCCTGTACCATCCTGATAGGGCTGCTTCGGCCAGATATACACCACTGGGAGGCTTGTCTTGACTGACTGGCTAATTTGTAGATTGGTTGACAGGTTGATCCAAGGGAGTAGGAACTCTTCCATTATTAGGTCTCGTATTCCACGTTCTGCTCTGTCCCTGTGGTGGCCTCTTATCAAATCCTAATCCACTACCTTGTCCTCTATCAAAATTTTGTCTCCCATCATTATTATATTCCCTGTCATTGTGGAATCCTCTTTCATTATGCTGTCCTCTATCAAAACTCTTCCCTTTTGGAAACTCTCTGTTCTGATTGGATTGCATACTCTTCTGGGCAGCTTGTAGTTGGCTATTTTGATTTCTTAGGTAGGTCACCTCCAGATTTAGCTTCTTTATCTGCTCAACCATTTCATCAATCTTTTCCCTATTTGGATCTCGATAAGGGAGCTGATTCAGATTACTCTGAGGAGGGGCAGGCATTGTAGCAGATCCCATAGATTGATGTAACACCTTTGAATTTTGCAAATAGGCAGGGAAACTATTCAACTGTGGCTGATACACAGGCTGGTTAACTTGTTGTTGAGGAAAGTTCATCACAGGAGAGACCTGGCTCATAGGGTGACCAGGATGTGGCACCAAAGGTAACTGAGAGACTAGATTCATGATTGGAGTATGATTATCAAGCGCATGATTCAATGCCTGAACCTGGTTGGAATGTGCAACTAGTCCTATAGAAGGCAACGATCCAGTCACGTGTTGTCTCAAATCTATGCTGAGCTTAACAGCTTCTATAGAGGCCTCAGTTAGGTTAGCTAGAGGGTTGGGTCTCCACTTCAGAAAGGTTGCTATAAGGCTGTCCAATGCTTCGTAATAGGCTCCCAAGGCTGTATTGTTATCCAAAACATAAGGATCCTGAAGTTTGGTGTACGCATGGTGAAACCTATTATTGAAACTGGATATTGGTTTAATAACCTCTCTCTTAACTCTACTGAATTGCAAATACAATTCATTGGCACTGATAGGTATTCTGAACTTCTGTAAAAAGGTAGCCTCCAGGTCATTCCAATTAAGAATTGAACCAGAAGGGAGATGATTGTACTAATAAAAAGCTTCTTCTCCTAGTGAATAAGGAAACAATCTACAGGAAAAATCCTCATGAACAATCCCTCTGTCTTTGAGGCAAGTCTAGAAAATCCTTATATGTTCTTCTGCAGTCCTGTTTGGGTCATTAACATGGAATTTTGAACAGAAATGCTTAGGGTTTTTGGGCATAACATTGTAAGCATTGAAAGAAAAAGGAGACGGGTTATTAGCAAGGAAGGCCATTGGTAAAAGTGGGGGACATGGTTGTGGTTGGTTAACGATAGGCTGAGGTTGTTGAATGGGAACTACCTCAGGGATGGGTATGGTTTCAACTTCTAGATGCGAAGATGTGGATGATGTTGGTGAAGGGATGGGTGATGATGATTCTCCCCTTTCTCGAGTCCTTCTTGACCTAGTGGGGAATGGTAATTCTTGTAAATCTTCCTCTCTTGTGGTAGATCTGGCGCTTCTCCTATATCTCTCAGGAGAGATGGCATTCAAGAAATGATCCAGTGTGCTTATTTAGGCCCTCCTAGCGCCAATCTATTGATGGTGTTTTCTGCACAGCAACAACTCAGACATAATGCAATATTCTATCTCTCTTGAAAAGTAATTTTCAACAAGTTACCAAAAATTACCCCAAGGTCTCTCGAGTGTTAGGTCATGACGATGCATAAACATCTCAGATAATATGTGAAATGTTGGTAATCACAATCGGACCTTACTACAAGCAAACTGTATCTTTCCAATTTATCAGATTTTGCAATATGATGATCTTAAATCCTAAATCTAACCAGATAATAAAGAAATAGCAAAAGATAAGGGTATGAAGTTATGATAAGATCTAAACTATTCCTAGAATGAACAATGCCAATGATAGATATTTGGAATGGACCAATCTCAAAATAACCAATTCCTGATCAACCCACAATACAATATCCCAAGAACGGTGCAATCTTCTAAGGTATATAGATTTTCAAATCATAGATATTCATCCACAATCGAACTAAACACAAATGAATGTATGGTCCAGGTTGAATTCACCAGCCTACTACAATCAAATAGTTACTGGGAGTATAGACCAGAGATTGCTACAAACATTCCAAATATGAAATCATGTACATCACTTACCAAACTAACCCAACTCTAAAACACTAAATCATAAATCTTTAAGCAATTTGAAAGATGAAACAACAGGAACCATGTAAGACAAAATAACACAAGATATTTCACTAGGAAAACCACAATGTCTTCAATTGTATTAGATTATCTAACTGTTGCAACAATTCCACTGTTCTGTTACAATATTTTCTTCAAGAAATTGACTACTACTTCTATGAAATGCTCTAGCTCTTTTCTGCTCTTACTTGTCTCTGTTACTTTTCTAGCTAACCCTTTAAAATGAGGCAAGAATGCCCTTTATAGCAAATTATCAAGACATGTCGGCCCAGCCAAACATTTACAAAATAAAACAACAACAAAAAAATTGGCCTTAGAAATTCTAAAATAAGGCACACATTAAATGCCGATACATCATCAAGGTTGGCCTAGACACATTCCCCAATGTAACCCGGATCAATATATGCCCTATGATAATAGGGAAGCACAAATCTCAAAATAGGCATTAACTACCACCTCCCTTATCCTTATTCTAATCTTCGACCCTCAAAAATAACTTATCCAGCTCATCAACAGGTGGCAAGGGCAAGATCCTAATCCGGCATTCAATGGCACCAATCTTTTCATTTGACTATTTAACAATTTTAGTCCAATCATCTTTGTGGGCCTGATATTTATCCATCACCACTAGGTAGGTTGCTGCATCATCCAACTGATGTCCTGTTATGGAATTCTAAGAATCTGGGGCATAAACATTATGCCACCATTCCCTCAACTGTTCTAGGCTCAAATATTTGGGAGCAATTTTCCTCCTACCAGTCATGATCTCAAAAAATGCAATGCACCCTTCATAGACTCTAGTTAAGTCACCATCAAATAACTTCTTTCATTTTTGAATCTTCCTCATGGCCTTTTACTGAATCTGCAAAGCCTCAAACCATTCCCAAGGCTCACTTAGTCTAGAGGAAGGAAGGATCCCATCTGCAACCAACTGCTCCTTTCCATATTCCATAATTACTTTGGATTTCTGCAGAAGAAGATCGATGTCCTCCCTATCCTAGGATAGCACATATTCCAACAATTCCTTGGCTCTGACTGCATCTTTTCCAACTGAAAGGACATCCTTTATTGCATTGTCTCCTTTCACCTGCACATCCTTCAACCAATATGTTGCAGCTTGGGCAGAGGTTTTCATTCTTTTAATCTTGGAAATAGTTTCCTTGGGCAGGAAACCAGGAGTAGCAGAGGAAGATGGGTGAAGAGATTGCAGAGGCTTCGCTACATCCTCCAAGCATTTCTTAAGTCTCTCATTTTCCTTTCTCAACTCATGCTTGGTCTGAGTCTCTCTCCTTAACCTACCAATTACCACAGCACTGGACCCTTCATACTCCTCAATATCTTGTTCTATAGATGTTGGTCCAAGGTTAAAAGTTTGTACATTGTAACCCTCACCAGTAACCTCTTCTCTAGTCTTGTCTGCAGTAGGGGTGGAAATGTGGATAACCCTGTTGTTTACTTCATCTCTTTCTATCTTCGAAATTACTTTAGCCGCCTTCTTCTTCTTACCTTTACCGATCTTAGACAACATTTCATCCCAATCCAAAGGAGTGTCTTCAACAACGACTTGTTTCTTCCTCGTGATCTCCTTTTGAAGCCAATCCGGGATAGAAGGTTCTACCCGGATTTCATTTACTTTTGCTTCTTCATGCCGTTCTATTTTTTTATCTTCTTCCTTCTCAGGGAGCTGCTCACCTTGATCACCCACTTCAATCTCTTCTTCTTCTTATACAGGACATGGAGTTCTAATCAGGATTTTCTCCTTTTTAGGTGATCCGTTGCCTCTACTATTCTTCAGAGAGTCCTCATATTGCACCTATGGAGAAGGATGCCTTTCTATCTGTTCACCCTCACGCTCAGCTACCGTACCAAAGAGCTCTCCTTCCTTGAAAGGTTTTGCTTCCCCACTAGTTTCTTGTTCTTGATGAGCCGCTTCCTGCTCAGGCACACTTGGCAAAGGAGAAGCAGCCTTGGGTTGCTCCACAACCAGTGACTTTAGAGGAGGATTCATCTTTTTCAGAATTTCCTTAGGGGATGGAGTCCTTGATCTCCTTGAATAAACATTAGTATTTTCCCCTGAACTCTCCACATGAACAATCAAAGTTTCACCTTTAGAAGTCTCCTGACCTTTTCTCTTTGAAACCCTAGTGGTTCTTATCTTCTTTGGTGGTGGAGGAGCATCCTCTTCTTCTACTTTTTCAAACTCTTCCTCATCAGAGGACCTACCTATCTTCGAAGCTCTACTTCTTTTCTTTCCTTTTGGATTTCTTTTTGGTTCAGGCTCACTTTCTTTAGGGCCTCTAATTTTTATTTTGAAGGGTGAGCTCTTTTTAGTCTTCCCTTTGGGGTCATCTTCCCCGGATTCCTCTGAAATAGACATAGGATTAAGGTTTCCCATCAAATTAAAGGTACAGGGTACCTTCTCACTCTCCAGCTCCCAAACCTTATGTTTTACCCATGAAGTAGTAAATTTCATGATAGGGGCCATTAGGTCTACAAACTCTGTGACCTCATCGTCATTCCAACTTATCTCCCCAATTGATCTATCCTTAACAGATTCATAGGCATGATCTTGCACCAGGTTTCCATCATCCTCCAGTTGGTCAGGGATTAGATTGACATTGTATTGCCTAATCACATCGATAGGAAGCCTAGAGTACCTTTTCTTCCTTGCCTCAAGATCATCTTTGATATTGGCCCAATAGTCCTCTAGGTCATCCTTATGACGGTACTCCCTGGTGGCCTTCTTCTGTGCTTCCCCCATGATATCAAAGTTTGTTCTCTTGGAGTGGAAGGAAAAACCATGAGCTACCAACTTATCACCTACTGTATGTGTTGATTGAATGGAAGGACACACCTCTACTATGCCAATTCCAAGAGGAAAATCCCCACTAAAACCTGTTTTATGCTTTTCCTTTTTGACAGTTGCATCAAATTCACATATTTGTCTCACAATTTCCAATAACACAACATGATCAGTAGGCTACCTAGGTAACCTATATGGAGCAGCTAGACATCCATCAATTCTAATGTAAGAAAAGGTAGGAAACTGAATAAACCAGGCCCTGTATCTCTTTATCAACTCCTTTGCTCCATCTGACAATTGCACATGCTCAGCATTTTGAAGCATCCTAGTGATATGCATTGTGAATGCATCATTAGCCCTTCTATAATCTCGGTGTCCTAGGTGCAATTCCGAGTATATCTCATAAACAATGTCCTATCCAAATGTCCCCCGTGGATTGAAACCCCTGTATGGGTAGAATCTGGCTAGCACATACATCACATAAGAGGACATAGTGAACTTATTGGTCTCTAGGACGTCCCTCAGTTGTTTATCAATTATAGTGCTAATGAGTCCTGCCTAATGATAATTTGTTCCCTATTTAATTTTATTGATCACATGGACCATCCAACTCTCCAGTACTACGACACTCTTCAATCCTGCTACCCTGCTCAAAAATGTTATAGCATCATAAATGTCTGTCCTAAATTTAACCCTGTGCAACTGCTTGGGTAGTTTAGAATAGTGTGACTTTGGCTTTTCTAACCAAGAATTAATCATTTGTTGGGCTTTGGTGGGCTCATTCTCATAATATGTTCTTGCTAGGTCCATGTTTAAGGCACATATAGAAGGAAAATCTGGCATGTTGAAGGCCTGGGCAATAGAAACAGGGCTAAAATTCACCAAGAATCTTCCTTCAGTGTTGTCAACCCTTTTTGTGTCAAAGTCATACTGCCAAGCACATTCTAGAATCAACTCATAGCACTGGATTGTAGGAGGGGACCCTACCACATGAACCAATCTGGACTTCATCATTCCTTGTCTCAGAACTGACAGATCCTTCTAAGTTTTTCTCTCTTTCAACTCCTCGTATCTCCATGCTCCAACATTGGTGTCTGAGACCTCATACCACACTGAAGATATCTTGCTTTTTGGTAGTTGACTCTTAGTGTCCAATCTTAATCTTTCTATCTCTGAAATGGAGGACCCCTCCTTGTCACCTTTAGATTTTCCTGTTGTAGCCTTGCTTGATTCGGCCTACATTCACAAAAGATCGCCATGAGTTATCCAATTATCATACATATTCCAATCCAAAGGTTAGCATGAAATCCTATAAAGCAGTTAAGATCCATCACAAATCACCTATCTTTGAAAATCCAGAAAAATCAAACAATTCCGGAAAACAAGGTAAATTGAGAGAATCCAGTCGGGGTAGAATTCAGAGAAATCCGACCCAGATGAATTCTTGCTGCTAAAACACCATATTCCAAATAAATCGTTAGTACGGATGAAAAACTATGAGATTATCATGGAATTCATTTATTAGTAACAAGAAATCAACATTTAGCATTTTACCCCATTAGTCCTAGCCTCGAAAAATGAAAAGAAATGAAACAGTCAGGAAAAACCAGAAAAGTCCAGATAGGACAGATTTCCGCGGATAGTTTAAATAAACTGAAACTCACTATAATCCGTAGAATTGGCCGAAACCGGAAACATTCGAGTGCGCGGAAATTCTGCGGACACCTCGGGAACCCGACGAAAGACAACATGTGAACCAGCGACTGAATGAACATATAAAACCTTGCTAATTGGGATTCAAATGACTTCAAAATCGACGCCAACCAACAAGATTCAAAATATAGATGAATTCAAGTTTCCAAAGTTTTCAAATGACGAGTCCTCATGGCAAAACAATGATGCCCTAATTTAGACAACCGAACCCCCTACCATGAAAACCAGGGTAAACTTCAAGGTTTAAAATACCATCTATAAAGGATCAATCTAAAGTACTCGAATCTTCACACGGTAGGGAACTAGTTTAATTTTGGCGCAAGATATAAATGATCATGATGGTTTAACCATTCCTAGTAGTTTCGAACAAAACACCCAAAACCCTAATCTCGCCAAATATGATGAGTTACACATCTAGAAACAAAAATATTACCCCGAACGCCCATCAACACTGACCCATCCAACATTTATTTGGGAAAACAAAGTAGTGCATAGTGCGGGTGATGGAGCTTCATGAAAAATGTGTCAAACCCTAATTTGATAAATGCAAAATCGTAACCAATCATAGGCCGACCCGAAATGACCATCAATCAACTTAGAAAAACTCCATCATTGTGTAAAAAAATGGAAGTGCCATCAACAACTTACCATGGATTAACCCAGATGAAACCCAAATTCGAAGAAGCGACTAGAAAGAAAATATGCCCTAGCAATGAAAACCTAATCAGTGCTCAATCAATCCACATGCAAGCGGTTCAAGATCAATGCTCAAAATCTTGAATGAAGAATGCACTTAAATGCCAAAGTAGAAAACAAGTGAATAATGAAATCAAAATGATGCCCAAAAGACTTCAAATCCATCCATATACACGTCTGAGTGAAGGTACTCCGAGCATTAATGAGCGACAAGACATGTCTGAAAAATCCAGAAACCCGAGCCCCAGATGAAATTTCAAAAAAAACCAAGCCTCACGGAAAATACGGATAAACACAAATTCCGCGGATATGGCAGAAACCGAGATTCTAATGAAGTTCAGGATTTTGGCACAGTCCAGGAAAATCCGTCAGAACCAGAAAATCCCGAAGTCAAGCAGAAACCTGGATTCGTAGAATTCTATAGTAAATAGACAAAGAACCAGAGCCCGGGAAAATCCGCCAGAGCCGGAAAATCCCAGATTCAGGTAAAAACCTGGATTTTCACTGAAACTAAACTTTAGCCAATTCAAGCCTCAGGACAAGACCAAAGCCAACAAAAACAACATCTCAAGACCTTGAAAAGAAAAATCCAATAAAACCAAAGGTCAAAAGACATCCAAAAAGAGGGTCCCTACTCCAAGTGGGGCGTGTGTGCAAAACTGCACAACAAGTCCCAATTTTGTGATACTGTTCTAGAGCCTGTTTCAGACAAATAGGTTCCCAAAAATGCAAAAAACCAAAAATAATCTTGGAAGTGGGACTCATTTTCCACTGATGGTGAATGAGTCCAATTTTGAATTTTTGAAGATTCAAAGGTTGAAATAGGAGCCCTTGGTCTACACTTTCTTCTTCTTTAGGTGCCTAGTTTTGAAACTATCAAATTTGGGCCTGAAAGTGACTTTTTATTGATATTTTTCTATAGAAAATGAAGAGAGGTCTTAGAAAACTTTACACCTTGATCTTCGATGATTTCCAAGCTTCCAAGATGCCTAAATTTGCAAAACACACAAGAGGAGAAGAAGAAATGTTGGATGTTAGGGCATGGGGGTTTTCCTTGGTCAACCCCTTTTGTAGGTAATTAAAATGAAATGATAAAAGAATGTAATGAACCATGAAAAAATGAATTCAAAACCTTACCATGATTTTTTATCTTGATTTTCTATAGAAATGGAGAAATCTTCTACCCTTGAATGTCTTTGGAAGTTTTCTTGATGACTTAGAGTGATAAAACCCTAACTTTCTTAACTTGAAGGAGAAGATAAATGATGAATGAGATGTGAAAAGGTTAAGAGATGTTAATTAGGGTTTATATAATTTATTTTATAGGAAGTTCACCTTATTTTCCTGTAAATTGGATCCTTGAGGCTGACATGAAAAATTAAACTTAAAACCTAATTTTTCTAGCTCAAAAGTAAAAAATAGCCCAAATGGGCCTCATTCACCACCATGGGTGAATCAGTCCCACTTGCAAGGGACTCATTCACCATAGATGGTGAATTAATCCTAGTGGGGCCCATTTTCTAGCTGGGTTCTTAGGGAATGAGGAAATCAGGTTTATATGATGACTTTATCAGATATTTCATTAATTTATGCCTTGAGATGCACAATATGGGGTAATAGGGGCATATTAGTGATGATGTAAAGGTAAATTAGGGATTGGGATAGATAATTCAATGTGAAAGTGTGATTAAATACACTTTACAACACTAAAATGAGGTCCATACAGCCTAGAAAGGCACAACATCCAATGTGAATGTGCAAGACACATTACAACACTAGATTATCATTAAGTTTATTTTACAAGCCTTCTAGATTGATGTGAAAATGTCATCAAACACATTTTATAATGTTGAATTAAGGTAAAATGGGTTCATTAAGTTTAGAGAGGCATGAAAGTCTTTTACAACACTTTACAACACCTTTACAAGACATCATTAAATGCATTTGAAAGGGTTGAAGACCTAGTGTGGATGTAAAAAACACCTCACAACAATAAATAAAGGCCTTATTAAGTCCAATTTATTATCAATTATTCTCCAAATCAAGCAAGTTTCCTTTTTTGTATGGTACATTTAGGCCTGACTACAGTGAGAGGATGAACTTGCTTCAAACTCGGACTAAAGTAGACATTCAAGAGAGGTACTATCATACCAATTCAAATGAAAAAGGATAAAAAATATTAAAGGAGGTTACACAAGCCCCCAAGATTCAAGATCCTAAGTCAAAAAAACATAAGCACAAAAGGACACACACAAGGTGAATGGAATGTAGTGAATCAAGATACATGATCATGCAATGGAAAGAACTAGGAGGAAGAGAAATGAATATGAGGTGGATCAAGATTCAATCATTTTTCTAGCTAGTTATGGATAAAATCTAAGATGTTTATCCAAAAATAAAATCCATACTCACTCTAGGGCGATAGAACTCTTGGTTGTCCATTGGGTGAGAAATCCCAAAAGGTGAGAAACATACACTCGGTTGGTATGTACTCACAAACACATAGGTGGAAATGGGGAAAGCCATGCCTTAGAATGGGCTTCCCACTCAACCATACCAAAGATATAGCTCCTAATAACTTTCATAAGGCGCCACAAAGGAAAATTATTTTTGAGCTCTATGAAGTAAGAAAAACTTTGTATACTTGAGACTCAGACATTGTAAGTAAAATATATGGTTCATAGGTAGGATATGATTAGGCAAAGGTAAGGGTTTTAGGGTTGGTTTTGGTGGTTGTGGGTTTTTTCAAGAATTATACATATGTGTAATGGTATTATGACTCAGTTGCAATGAAACATTATTCTTAGGAGGGTAAAGGACAAGTTCAGGTTTATTTGAAGTTTTTTTTTTGCGTGAAGGTGGGTAGATACTTAGAGGGATTTTGGGATGTCCCATAGGGTATGTATGAGGTCCATTAATTGAGGGGGTTCTAATGGAATCTTACACATTCATAACCTTAGTGGTTTTGGTTTGGTGCTCTAGTAAAGGGCAATCGAGAATCACCTATTTATTGAGGGAAGACACATTATTAGTGATGTCATTTTCTAGCACCGTGATATTCTCCGTAGAATGAGAGTTTGTAGAAGAGTTACAAATAAAATGTTTTTGACATTCATATATGATTGCATCACAAGTAGGGGAATGATCAATGGTTGAATTTGCATGCTTATCAATAGTGGGGAAATCAGGAGAAGACTCTATTTGATTTCCATATTTCCTTAAGGTCTTGTTCTCATGCTCCATATTGTCTACCCTACTAGGAGAGCTTGTAGTATGTCCATTCAAGTTGAATGTTTGTAAAGTAGCTTCATCACAAGTGGGGGAGGCATCAAGAGAAGGACCACTATGGTTTTCAAATAGATTATCCAAAATGGGAGGAGCATTAGGGTTCAGAGAATCAAGGGTTTCATGATTCTTAATAGGAATATTGTCTAACACCAACCTATCCTCTTTATTTCAAGGAGGGATTAGGAGATGGACAACTTTGATTGTCATGGTTATGAAAACTAGGTAAGGTGATGTTTAGAAATGTTTCTATGATCTCATTTTCTTGTTGTCTAACATCTTCCAAAGGGGAATGAGGAGATGGATAATCAAGATCCTCAATGCTCATAACTTCCTTCACCAAGACACCTTAATCACTAATAGGAGAGGTATCAGGAGAAGAACAAGTATGCATTAAGCTTGCTTTGAGGTTGTTTTTGAAAGTGACTTTTGGTTGATGTTTTTCCTTATCCAATTTGGTTTGATTACCTAAAAGAGGTTTGACCAAGGCAAACCGCCATTCCCTAACATCCAACATTTATCTATCCCTTCTTATCTGTTCGCAGATTTAGGCATCTTGGAAGCTTAGAAATCATTGAAGACTACATTGAAAAGTTGTTTAAGTCATCTCTTCATTGGATAAGTCAAAATACCCACAAAAAGTCACTTTTAAGGCTAAATTTGATAGTTTTTGAATTGGATAAGTCAAAATACCCACAAAAGAGAGTCATAGCATTCCTTATCCTACAATCTATTTTTCATTTTGGTGAACATGCTTTTAGAATACTTTTTTTTTTTTTTTTTCTGATTTTGAGTCCATTATCATCCTAGAAATAGTTTGCATGCATTAGATTTTGTATTGTTTTGCATTCTAAGATTTCAAAAGCTTTCATTAGTGAAAAACTCATTTAGCTTTCATTTTTACATATAATTTCCTTAAAAATTTCAGAAATTCTATATCTACATCTTTTTTCTACATCATACAACATCAAACACATCAAAAGCAATTCAAATTTTTGGAAAATTCTGTAGAAAACCCTTACTGGGACTCATTTTCCATCATAGGAAAATAAATCCTAGTTTAGATTTTTAACTGTCCATTATAGCATCAGAAACCTCATTTTTGTACTTCCTAAGCTTCCTATTATCATATAGTATAAGTCTAGAAATTTTCAAAACACTTTTTTTTATGCATCTAGCTCAAAAAAACCATTTTATACTACTCATTCTTCAAGTCACTTCAATTCCAAAAATCCTCAAATCTAAAAATGTTCACATCTATGAAATTTTCATTACATGGCTAAAAGTACTTTTCACTTTTTCTTACACAATATTTATATTCGTAAACTTTGCATACGTTCGATAAAAGTTCTTTTCATTCTTACATATACATTGTTTACATTCTTAAGGTGTTGCATACATTGGATAAATGTGTTTTGTATCTTTGCATATACATTTTTCATATTGCTGAAACATTGCATGAAATGGTTACATGTGCTTTTCATTTTTATTCAAAAAATGCTAATACCTTACATATTTAGACATGTTAAGAAAAAATTGCTATACCCTCCCTATGAGAGTGTTTTAGTGCAAGATAATACAACTTTGGACATTCGTAATGATCATACTTGTTCTTCTCCTAATATCTCTCCTCTTCGTAAAAATATATTTTAGTAGAAGACTGAATTCATGAGAGTTTTGTGAATCCTATTTGTTTCTCTCATTTTATCTCTCTTAATGGAAAAAACATTCATAACCAACATAACAAAACCATAAGTAATCATGACGATAAAATTCATTCTTCTCCTAGTATCTCTCCAAGTTGTGAAGAAGTTACTTTGTTGTTAGAAAACACAATCAATGATGGTCATGAGTATCTTAGTTTCCCCCCTTCACCTAGAAAATCTATTCTTAAGCAAAATAGTTCAACCAGTGATCATTCCCATACTTGCAATGAAGTATTTTTAGAAGAACCAACCCCTGAATGTCAAGAACATTTGATTTGTAGTTCTCCTAGAAACTCTCCTTCTAGGGTTGATATCATGATACAAGACAAGGATAACATTGACAATAACAATATTATGCCAACATTACATGAAAATGAAAATCCCATATTAGACTCGCATTCACCAAGGGATGTTAATATTATTCAACCTCAAGTCATCCTTTACCCATCATCACATAAACCCCCACCTCCACCTAAACCCGAGTTTACTCTTTACCCAACTCAGAATGATGTGTCGCAAGAACTAAGTCATAATACCATTTCTCATACATACAACACTAGAAATAATCCACAACCACAACAACCCACCTCCACACCCTTACCTTTTCCAAATCCAATTTTTCCTAGAGATCCTCACATTAAGGAGTATAATCTTGTTGAACAACTAAAGAATAATCCTGCTAAGATATCCTTATTGGATCTTATTCAAGCATCCCCTCACTATCACAACATGATCCAAGAAGCCTTGTAACAATTTCATGTCCCTTTTAATGTGAAACCAAATGACATCAAATCCATGATCCAAGGAATAAATGCTGACATTGTTTTCCACCAAAGTGAACTCCCCCCTTTGGAAGTGCAAAAACAAAAAAAACCTTTCATGATCATTGTTCAATATAATCAGATAGGGATAAAGAAAAACCTTATTAATAATGGCTCAATGCTTAATGTGTGTAGTGTAAATATTTTGTATAGGCTTCATGTGGATAAGTCAAAAATTCAACTTGAATCTTTATCTATTAGGGCTTTCACAATGTCAAAAAAACACTACTTCATGTGATCACTTTACCTATTACATTTGAAGAAGTCACATTGAACACATTGATCCAGGTTATGCCTCATGCTCTATCATATAACCTTCTTCTAAGCAGGTTGTGAATTCATGAAATGAATGGTGTGCCTTCCACTCTTCATCAAAAAATGAAATACATCTACAATAAAAAAGTGTGCACACTCAACACTGATAATGAGCCTTATAGTGTCTTGTAACTTGAGAAAAACAAAGAGAACCCCTTGAACACATTAACACCAACCACACAAGTGGAACCCATTAAACAAAAAGACAAACAACAACATATTGAACACTAGTCATTATGCTATTAGAAGATGATTGGGGTTCCTTGGATTTCAAACATGACTTCATGGGTGAGTACAAAATCATCCACAAAGATTCAAATAAGGGTAAAGAAACAACGATAATTCCAACAAAAAATTCAAATGACCTTTTGAAAGCATCCACCTCAACCAGTTTAGACACAAAAGAAAACTACATTGCCACCTTTCAAGGTGATTATCACAAACCACCATCAAATCCAAAAGCAATAAAAAAAAATTATGGAAAAGGGTATGAGCTTATGAAATA
>VDFB02047230.1:377780283-377869879 GCA_007258455.2 Sequoia sempervirens | reverse complement strand
TTTAATTGACCAATTGCCTAGCTTTGGGTCTAGAGGTAGGCGCTCTGCTGAACTGAGGGTGTAAGTGGATAAATTGGATCACAAGTACAAGTGCATAGGAGATATTTGGACCCCAATAAGAGGCTATGAATTTTTTAGATTTCACATTCAATGAAGAGATCGTTTTGAGCCAGTTTGTAATCTATGGCATCTAAATTTGGTAGAAATGGTTTTCCCTAATGTGTTTGTCAATATAGAGCTAGTAAAATTGTTGGCCACCCATTATGACTCAAAAATTAAGGCCATATGTTGACCATCTGGGAAACTGTTTGTATACATATCAGAGGCTTCAATATGTGAGGTTTTTAAGTTGGAAGGGTGGTGTAATGAGAAAATTGTGAATGAAGAGTTGGAAAAGGAGTTTTGGAGAATGGAAACCACTTAAAAGGGTTGGAGGTTTCCCTTACATAGAATTAAACAAGATGGTAAAAATGTCCCACTTGACAATGGCAATGGGCCTCCATTCCATGTGGACTTATTCAATCCCTATATGAGATATACCTATTTCTCGTTAGGAAAAGTGTTGGGTATGGATGTTCTTGAGTATATGTCCATTGTTCCCATGGTAATTGCAGCTAACATTCAATGTTATAATTCTAGGTTATTCAACCATGCTTCATTTGTCTCCAAGGAGCTGGACTTAGCATTGGTGGCAATCAAGAATAAATCCCCTATTTTGAACCTTAGGCATTATTCTCTTTTAATGCATATACTATTGTACTTCAGACAAGAGTTAGGGATTTGGCCAGAAAAGTTGAAGTTTTCACAGTTTGATAAAGAGGGAAAATTGTTACCCATTCAATTGTGGACTACCATTTGGGATAGTAGGTTTGCTAATTCCGATTCCCTGTGCTTTGAAGAATATTCTGTAAAGCCAGTATATGAATTCTAGAGTCATCCTTGTGCACACTCATTGTCTAATGAAATAAAATGCTTCCTCAGACCTAAGAACTTTAATGGACCAATTGATCACAATTGGGCAGACTGGTATTGCTTGGAAGATGCTACTATCATAAGGGTGTTTGGTTTTGAGGATTATCCATTCATTTTTCCTAAAATAGTCACAGATAGGATTGCATATTTGGAAATTGTAAGACAAATGGATTTTTCTAGTTTCATGAATTTTGGTTCATTCAGAAAACAAGCATTTATGCCTAGTACTCTGTGCTTTGGTGATTTTACTATGCTTGCAAAGGAAGGATATGATTTGATGCTTGAAAAATTAATGCAGTATAATATGAATAAGGGTCCACCAAGAGAAGGTTTTGATCCAGAGGGATATATCAATTCTGCCAAACAAAGGATAAACTTTTGACGATATGATCATGTGCCTTATCAATTTGATGACATGATTAGAAATTTGGAGGCAAAGGAAGCAAAGAGAGTGGTGGAGGAATACAACCAAGGGTTGTCAGATACAGGGTTTCCTTTTTCTGGAGATGAGGAAACTAGAAAATATATGCCACGAGACCTACCCAGTACGATTTCCAGATTAAAAACTCAAGATTACAATTTCCCTCCTAGAGAACTAAGTTTTGAAGAGAGCCAAGATACCAACACTAGACAGATGGCATATAAGTCATTTGTAGTAGATAATGAATTTGTGAATTCTTCATAATTCATATCTTTCTTGTATAAGCAAAAGGGCAAGGAGATAAGGGAGACAGTTGATAATATTACACCAAGCAATGAGGAGCAACTACTAAATAATTTGAAATTAACTGTGCATAGAGAAATGGCTAATATAACCCCTAACGAAGGAAGGAAAATGTTAGAGGATGCTAGAGTTATGATCTTTCCAGGGCTCGATTTGAATTCTGCATTGGTTTTTGATAGCTTCTAAAAAGATAATACTGCCAAACACAAGCTTAGTCCAGAGTGGGTGACATAAATATATGTTGGATCCAAATATAACCCAGATGAAGGATCATTCATGATATGGGCCTTGTATCGACCTCATAGAAAGTCAGTGGTGATTGATACTAAGAAAGAATTTGGACATGTCATGACTCTAAAGATGAGAGAGGTAGATCTTGTGGTGACTGCAGACATTGGGATTAGTGTGGCAAAACTGAATAAAGCCCAAATACAAATGTTCATAAAAGAAAAGGAAATGTACAAAATGAATAACGAAAGGATCATGAGAGAAAATGATCATTTGAATGAAATTATAGGAGTCACAATGGAACCTCCTAAATTAATAACACATGGTGAAAGCTCACATGAGGTAGAAGATCATTGGGAGGAGTCAACTGCATATTCAAAAGGTAAATATGATACACTCGCTGCAATAATCAGAAAAAGGTAGGCCAACTTAACGATTTGGTTGAATAAGCTATGGGGAGCATATTCAAAGAACTATAAAGAGACACAAATTATAAAGACACACAAGGACTATTATGATGAACTGCGAGATGATGCAAAGGGGCTGGTTGATGTTACAAATATGAGACTACCTACACTATTTGAACATGGAGAAATTTGAAAGAGAAATCCAAGTGGATCGAAGAATGTGAATTGATGCTATAGGGTATTCTAGAAAATGCTACAAGGAAGGATTTGACATTGGACGAGATCTGCAAGCACAATGAAAGGATGATAAAGGTGGAAATATTAGCCAAGAACGCATTAGGAGATGTTGATGATTATGAATGGCAGGATTATCAAGATCATTTATCAAATGTTCATCTATGGCTAAATAGAGCCTAATCTCTTGTTTTAATTAGTTAAGTAAAATAGAAAATTTATGAAGGGACGTGTCCCTTTCAAGTTTTGATGTATTTATATCTATTCCATAGTAATGCAATAGCTATAGGCATTAGGATATATTTAGTACATAGATTTCTAGAAAAATTATTTCATATACAGTGACTCAGATGCATGTATTTTGATGGAGTAAATGAAGATATCTAAGTTATGGATTAAGATTTTGGTATCAGTTGTTTGTTAAATTTATGTAGTTATTTGATTATCTCCATTTTGATGCTTCTCTATTATTTAAATTGATATAAAAAAATTATACTCACTTTATCATTGTACACTTGCTATATATGTGTGATTTGGTTATTCGATTCTCTCAAGTAGGGATTAAAATATTTTAATCAATCACAACAATTGGGAACTATTAGTTGGATTAATAAGAAGAATCACATAACTAGAATTTCCATTCTATCTCAAGAAGAGTTTTTCAATTATTCACTTGCATGTTTACACAAGTTGTAAACAATTTTTGTGCCTGACAGTTTGAATTATTGCTATTACTGAAATCCACATTTGCAAATATTCATTAGACTCCATATACCCAATAAGGCACTAGTCTCCCTTTGTATTCTTTTATAATTTTCATTATTCTTATTTATTTTACACTTAGATTTACAAATACACATACATATGCATTTATTATTTTTATTTATTTCTCATGCAGTTTAATAGTTTGATCGATTTCATATTATATGTGTTGAAGACTTTAGAATTTCAATTACATTAATTTATGGATATGTTGTATCTATAACACTACAAAACCATATGCTCTTTGCATTTAAACTTTCATTTAGAAATACACATTTATATACATAAATATAGATTTCTTTAATGATATGTTGCATTTATTATTCTAGGAGAGCATCCAGTAATTGCATATACATTTACATTTGAAAATACAAATACATACATACATACATATTTATGCATCCTACACCTTATTCATGCATCCTACAATTACAATAGTATCCATGGGACCTCTTACACAAGCTACAGTAATCACAAAATGTGTAAGATCCTATATATATCATTTTTGTACTACAAAACCCTCAAAAATAGGGTAACCGAGTTGTATGCAAAGAAATGAAGCTTTCTAACTCAAATAAATTCCTTAAGCCCTAAGATCAGATTCAAATCAAAGCTAGCACATATCTTCATGGCATGGAATGGATTTCAAATCAAAATATGGCTGCATGTGACCATACCGTGTTACATAACAGAAAAAATAGAATTTTTTTGAAGAAAAACACAGATTTTCGAATGCCAAGAGCTTGTATTTTAAGTCCTCAACCATCAACAACCATTACAATGATCACTTTATGCCTTTTAAAGTACTTTACACCTCAACCACTGAACAAACACCTCTACAAATCTCTTTTAAATCTTTTATGATCACATGAAACATAAAACACACTAATTTCAAGATTGTTAACATCAAATAATAAAAAGTACATAATTACATTAATTATGTATTGGCATAAAAATTAAAAACATCATGAATTAATTACGTAACCACATAAGTCAAATATAATTCTATCAAGAAATAAATATTGATCAAATAGATAATATAATCACATAACTCATACATTTCAATGTCATTGATCTTCTTCTTCATCTAACTCTTTGTCTATATCATCTGATCCAGATTCGACATTGTAAGGATTGGTCATATCACCATCATCATCACTGATATCAGTTTCAATAATGTTATCATCCACACGTATATCATCTTCATGAACATTAACTCCTACATTATCATGATCTAGTTCCTCCTCTTCGACATCATTGTTAGGGACATCATCAACTAACTATTGATCCTAATCATCATCTACATCATCTTCTACATCTTCGGTATCTTCTTCTTCCACCACATTATACTTTACTGACCTTTCGTTTGGATCATGTCTAAGAAAAAATGACCAACCCGGTTTACCTAGAACCTCTAAGTAAAATACCTGCTCACATTGGCTTGGAAGAACATAGGGCTCATTTCCAACTCAT
This sequence comes from Sequoia sempervirens, assembly GCA_007258455.2. NCBI lineage: Eukaryota > Viridiplantae > Streptophyta > Pinopsida > Cupressales > Cupressaceae > Sequoia > Sequoia sempervirens. The sequence continues at coordinate 377,865,079 of VDFB02047230.1, read as the reverse complement.
TCGATTGACCTTGTATTAACCATGGAAAATCCATTATCATGTTCAATAACAGTTCTCTTAGGATCATTTTCATTCAATCGTAGCTTGTACCATAGAACGACGAACAAAATTAATCTAAAGGACTTAAAGTCAGACTCAAGTATATCATCCAAAATCCCATAGTATCAATTTTCTAAGACTTCTGGATGTATGCCACTTCTAGATGAAACATTAGTCACCTAAAATACTGTAGTTATACCAGAATCACAAGTTTTCTTCATGTCATCCAAATTTTTGATTCAAAATTTACGACCATTGCGCCACATAGCCTTGTGGTGTTTCACATGCAATATAACATGTAAAAATTATTGCAATATTTTCAATTGATAAACATATATTTATTCTTATCTGAATGTATGCAAAGAAAATAATCTCAACATATATATACATCAATATAATTGAAAATAATTAAATAATATGGGTGATTAATATATTTATATTTACGGGCGGGTGCATGAAGTTGGGTACCAATTTTCTAGCCACCTATGAAAAAAAGGTGAAATTATTTTCCTTGGAATACCAACCCAAAGGCTTGGAGGGCATTCCCAATAAGGCCAAAGACATTTTTTTGCAAATTCTACAATTTTTCACATAATTGGGTCTGTGCTCACCATCAAGATTGCATCTAGTGCAATATTGACAAAATAAAAAACATGGGTAATGTTAGGTTCTCTTTTAGTTATCCAACGATGTAATTTTTTTCACATTTTGACAATGTTAAGCCTTTCATCCATAATTTCTTTTGTTTGTATGTCGGTTTTTTGCCAAAAAGTAGTGTTTAGTTTTTTTTTTTTTATTATAAATTAACCGTTCATTAAAATTTCAAATAAATTACATTTTTAGAAACTAGAATCCATTCCACAAATTTAAAAAAAAGAAAAGAAAAGAAAAAAATTATTTTCAAAAATTTGTAGTGGGAGCACGGCCAAAATTCTGCTTTTCAGGAAGTGCCCACTTAGAAAATTAGTAAAAAATCAAATATTCACTAAAAACTTATCAGAAAAATTGTGCACCAACTAGATGCTATTAGCTAACTTCTGACCGTAGCAATTTTAAAAATACTACAAAAAAGTTCACCGTGCTTAGGTCATACAAGAGTTACTATGTTATGTTTTTTTGACAAAAACAACACCAATTTTTGTACATCCCTCTTTTGAACCCCTTAATCTCAACCATTTTATAAATAAATTAGTAGTTTAGAAAGTAGACTTAGAGTACTTCGATCCATTTTTTTGTTCCATCTCAAAATTTTGAGTGTAACTATCCTCAATTTCACGTCCAAGGTCAACATTTCTTGATTTCAGAAATAAAGTGGCCACTTAAGCCCCCTTTTTGGGAACCATCTTGGTGCGCTTACCCATACCTATTTATCTCTTAAACCATATGCTAAATCAATTTCCCTTTGTGTAACATTCGAAACTCCATTACAATGAGCTTCTTTAACCAATGAAGCCAAACCTTCCCATGTTAGTGCATGACCAAATTATTGCCATTGTTCAATCCATACTGTCATCCAATCAAGATTGTTTGCAATGTACAAATGAAGTGCATCCCACTCTCGGCCAACTATATGAAAAAAAATTGAAATTCAAAAATGATGTATAATTAGTGAAATGCCACGGTATACGACCTTAATTTATAATTGATGCATATTGAAGATTAATAATTAAATAAGTACAATATACATAAAAACCATATGTAAAATGTATTCCAATTAATCTCCATAACCATCTTATAATTACCTCTCACTTTCCTCAATCTACCTTTCCCCATCAGGTACTCCCCTTCAAATTTGTTAATGGATATGGGATCGCAAATGCGATCTAGATGGATCTTTGATGCAAACTTAGGAAGATATTCACTAATGTACACTATGGTCTGGTATACTATATATCCCTCCACCACATAACCCTTAGGATGTGCTCTTCATCTAACCAAATCCTTCAAAAATTTCAATTTCCTCTCAACCATCCATATTGACCTTGTGTGTATAGGTCCACACAATTCAATCTCCTTAACCTAGTGTATGAGGTAGTGTTCTTGTGCATTGAAAAATTTTGAAGGTAGAAAATTTTGCATTTCACACATTAGACGAGGAAGTTTTCTCTTCCAATAATTTATATCTTCTTTATGAATTTCTTTAGATGACAGCCATCTACAAGTGATTCAAGGTGCAAATATATTAACAAGATTTAACAAAAATATACAATATATTACATAACAAGTAAAAAAAATAGAAATTATAAGATCTATACAACGAATTGAAAAAATATTGCTATTTACCTCATGTATTTTCCAAGATCATATATATACATTTCTTGACATTTTTTTCAAAGTTATCTATGAGAGATAGAGGTAGAACATACTGCAACAATTATAAAATGATATTTTCATTTTTTTTCCTAAAGTAGTAAACATAATACAATGAAATGTACATGCATTATACAAGTGTATATAATATACCAGAATAATTACCTTAATGAAGGTATGCCAATCATTCATTTTCATCCCTAACCCAAATTAACCTTTCTTTGTTATTATATTGTTTATGTTCACAAAAAATCTTGTGGGAAATCAAATTTTTTGTATGACTTCTTTTATAGCATTGCTTTGATGCTCCATTAATAACCAAGGAAGCGCACTTATATTAATTTGGTCTCCATCCCTATTTAATTGAATGAAATTTTTCATTGCATGATTGGCTTCCTGAATGTCACTACAAATTTTGACAATTTATTCTCTGTCATGCCTTCCATCCAATATTTTCCATAATGTTTTTGTTATATTCTTTCTGATATGCATTATATCAAACAAAAGCACAATTTGTAGCTACTCATAGTAGGGAAACCTACTAAATTGCTTGGGATAACTTTTCAATCCCTATGGAAGTCAACCATTAATGCCTTGATGACCTTCATGAAGAATATAAGTTAAAAAAATTAACAACGACAATCATTACCAATTACAACATGAGTAAACACAACACAATATAAAAATATAAATTCAAAACATATCATATATGATAGATAAACAATTTGATTTGATGTATAACCTTGATGATTAATTCTATTATATTCCAACTTCCATAGGCGAGGTGTTATTCTTTGTGGTTTTGATGTAGTCTCTTCTTTCCCATTCAAAAGATGTTTTTTAGTAGTTCGATACTTATGATTTATGTGGAGGAAGTTCCTATACTCATCAAACACCTGCTTTCTTAAACTTGTTGAATGACGAGATTTCATCTTCGGACCACAAATTGGACATGCAAATTTTCCCTTTGTTTGAAGACTTGCAAGATCATATATAATTGGATTAAATATGTCAATTTTTATAATTATATATAATGAATAGATTATTCAAAAAGCGTGCATGATATCTACTTCATAAAATTAAATATTGTTAAAGTGCAGTCAAATGTTATAACATACCACAAAAATATGTTAGCCCTGGGGCATCATGAATTTTCCATAAAAGCATTGCATGGAATTGAAATTGTCTTTTTCTTATTGGTCTAGAGACGTCATACATAGTGACACCATTCCATAACTTTAGTAACTCGTTGATAAGAGGCTTGATATATACATTCATATCTTTAACTTGGTACTTACCTAGTTGAATGAACATAAACATTACATAATTATTATAACCATTTTACTACAATATATATAAATTAATGTACATGACTATTGAATGAAAAAAATATAAGTCATTATGCAACAAATAAGACAAATGAGATTCTACTACATTAAAGAAAATTGATGTAAAAAAATACCTAGAACAATCATTGACAACATTATGTGCTCCCCCTTTATTGACATCCATAGAGGAATGTTATTATTGATAAAAAAAATAGGCCACACCAAGTAAATAGATCTCCAATCTCCAAATGGATTGACACCATCTACTGGGTATGTGCAGGATCATGGTGCGCCAAAAAGTGGCAATATTATGGGGGTATGTGGATGACAAATTTTTTTTCACTCAAAATTAATGAAACGAAAAGGGTTTTTAGAGGAGATTCTCAGCTTTCCAAAAAATATAAATTATGATTTAATTTGAATTTAATAAATAATTATTATTCATTTTCTATTAGAATTACGACTAAAGTCCTGATCGATAGGTTGATTGAAAAACATCTATAACTTTCAAATGGTATCATATTTTTTGAATCTGAAACATGCCACATTCTATGCTTCACATACTATAGGATTAAAAATAAGAAAATTAAATTTCATGAAGTTTTGACCAAGGTGGTCATTGCATGAGTTTTTATATTTTCTAAAAGTTGTAATAAAAATTCATAATTAATTATTTACTTGGAAAAATTTACAAAAGAATATGCATCACATCCCCGACATGAGTCCTCTACTTATATATAAAATCTTACAAAAAATATTATCATTTTATTATGGTTAGGGTGGTAGACACCTACTTCTTATTTTTCCTTGAAATTTAAGTACCACTGCATTGAAATTTCAAATTTTCACCAAATGGATTTTACTTATTTTTTAAATAAACCTAGTATTTTAGAAACTACATTCAATTTTCAAAAATTCTATTTGCATATTTTTGAAATAATATAGATAACTTATTCAAATATTTATGTCAAGTTGCCTAACACTGATTTTTCTAAATTTTTTGCCACTTAAGGGCCTATTTTTTGCACGATGATCCTGCACATACCCTACTACCAATGAAAGCCTAAGATTACAAAGTTCTTCTTTAAAGTGTGGCCATTTTTCCTCCATGTCCCTAAATGTAGAACCATCCATAGGGATTTGGAGAATGTCATCTCCACTTCTATTCTATGCATGGTAATCCATAAATTGCGCTAAGCTTTCACACCTAAATAATTGTTACATACGTGGAATAATGGGAATATAACCAAGAAGCTTGCGAGACACCTTTTTTGTTAGTTGATCTGTTCGATATCTACTAATATGACATTCTGGGCATTCTGTTGCAAATTCATGTTGTTTATGATATATAATATGATCATTGGGACATGCATCTATTGCTTGATACTCCATTATGATATCTTTCATAATTCCAGATAAATCTTTGTATGAGCGAGCTAAAATATTTGATGGTGGTAACAAAAATTCACCAATCAATCTACAACAATTTTTTTTTGGTTAATATAAAGAATATTAATGGTACATATTTCATCCTTTATTTACTAGTGATGAACTAACAACAATTAAAATAGATGAAAAATAATGACATACATACATTAACATCCATGAGATTGCTATGTTTGATAAACCATTCATAACCTTCAAGTTCAACAACAACAATACAATAGAGAGAAGAGTTGTTTGGGAGCCTTCATAAAGGGGATTGTATGCCTTCTCAAGTATAGGTAAATCATGAGCATCATCAAAGTCATCTCAATCATCATGATTAACTCTACCACTAAACGTGTCATGGATCAATGTATTTGTACCATCATCTTCAACTATGTTTTCTGGCACATGATCATCTTCTTCCATAGTATCATTAACTTCATCTTTGATATTCACAACTTCATGTTCATCCACTTGCAAAACCACATTCTTCGGGCCATGATAATCCATATCATGTTCCCTAGGGCGCCCCAGCTTTATAATAATGATAGACACAAAAAAACCATGATCATGATCAATTGATTATATATATATAATGTTAAAACGATATAAACATTTACAAATCAATCAATATAAACACATATTATAATGAACAAATTACTAATGGATGATAATAATTCCCCCCTTCAACGTGACCATACTGCCTACAATGTTTCTCAACTATTGTAATTAAAAGTAGTCTCATCTTTAAGCCCTTGCAATTATTGCAAGGACAATAACATTTACCATCACCCTTTCTTTTCAATCTATCACACAATCTATCAAGTGTCCCTTCATTTTGTTCTGGACTAATATTATTTGACATGATTTTTCTTTACCAAGCTTGAATATTTAGATCTTCAAAAAACATCCCACACTCCAATAATTTTTATTCATAGACAAGTAACAAAATCTAATAATTTTGATATTTTACACCCAAAAAATCTGGCATGCAACCACCCCTACAAAAGAGAAGATAGTCTAAAGTTAATGACCCCAAAAAACACTTTAAAATGCTAATTCCAAAAAATATTAAATTTTTATTTTACTATGATTTCCAACTATTAGACTCCTAAAATCAGAATATTGAACTTGCACAACAAAATTTGAAAATGCAACTTTGAAAATGCACAAGTCTAAAAATGAAATCTGATGAGATGTTGCTTGAAAATATGATTTTCAAACTTGGAAGTACAAATATGACTTCACAAATGAATTTTGGGAAAGGAAAATGACTACCCTCCAACTGGCGATAGCTTCTTGAATTTTTTCTAATTTTTCCCAAGAAAATTGTCCTTAGTTCTCAACAAACTGTCCTAAGTATAGAAAATTCACAAGCAGAGAAAATTCATAAGTATTGCAAAATTTTGTCGCAATAAATAGTTGAGGTCACTTTTTTATTTACGTTGGTCTCAATTTTGACTTCACATGTTTGTCGAAATTTCAACGAAAAATCTTTGTCACAATTTTGACAAAAAAATAGGTTCATCAAAATTTTGATGAACGTCAGGGATAAAATAATAAAAAATAAAAAAATTACACATTAAATATCACTTGTACTTGAAAATACATCCAATTATCCATCTTTCATCATAAATTTTTATTGGATTTTGCATTCAAATGAGTTAGTGTAAAATTCTGGTGGTCAAAATAAAAAAGTGGATCATTCCAAAAAAAATGGCAGGCCCCTAATAAATTTGGATATTTTTTCAAAGATTTCAAAATATTCCTCAAAATATTCCACAAGATCAACAACCTATGACGTTCTCAAAAGTGTCAATATTATGCTCGGGTACCAGGAGACTATTCCTTGCAATAGAGAGTATATTCCTTGTTGGTGGGCCAAAGACCATTAAATTTAATTGCTACATTTACTAACATCATCACATGTCAGCGTGACATCATCAATCCATAGGGATTTTTTGACCCCCTCTCTATTGAGCTTCTTGATTTTGCAGGAAAACTTCGGAGCTTCATAACTCGGGCATACGACATCCTTTTTTAGTGCAATGTTTTTTATTTGGGTTACCTTTTTGTGCTTTTCACAATGGTCCAATTAGTTTTTGGTTTTAGTGTCTATTTTTTTCAGAAATTATAGATTCTCATAGGTGTTGTTGCTTCATCCTCATTTTGAGAACCTCAAGAGCTCATATTTTGCTCCTATGATAACATTCTTGGTTGCAATTTTTTTTTTAAGTGCATAATTTTTTTGAGTACTTTTTAGTGTTATGATTAGATTGATCTCATTTTGTATCAAAAATTGTACTTGATTCTATGGCCTAATTTCAGCATTTGCATGTACCAATATCAAAGTCCATTTCACTATTTTTGGCAAGTGGAAATTGTAAATGCACTAAATATAAAGTTCCATCAAATTAGATATTGCTTGGGGATTTCATGATTGAGTAATTTTGGGGGAAATCTTGTGGTTGATTCATTTATGTTGATCATTTGAGTACCTATCATGGGTTTTTCTATAAATCCTATGTGGTAATGTTGAATAAGGATAATTATGAGTATTGGAAGAAAAGTATCTTGAAACATCTCATGTGGCTAAAGCTTTCTCCATACCTTTATGGGCTCTTACCTGAACCATACACACTTTGGAAGTAATTAGTTTGGGGTAATAATAATGATCACATTGTATAATTAATTGGCACATATATAGGTGTTGATATTCCTATGGAGATCTCAGATATCGAGTTCCCACACACACTTTGGACCAAGATTTGGGAGATTTTTGAAGACCATCATATCTCTCCATTCCTAGATGATCCTATTGTAGATTGTTTACTTCTCCTTCATGATGTTGATAATATACCCTATGATGATGATACTTTAGAGGAGCTTGAGTGTAACAAATGTCTTGAGTGTCTAGTTGACAAAAAAACTTCTCTTCTTGCTTCTCCTCCTCCTATTGACATTGCATCATTATCTACTATTGCACTTGATGATGATTTTTTGCCATAGTTTTGGCTCCTTGTGATTTAGTGCAGTAGGCACCTCATTTTCTTTTGAATTTGGCTACTACTGATTACTTCTTGACAGGTATTACAAACTTTTTTGTGGAGTCTTATCTTTTAGATTTGGGAGACATCATTGATGGCATTCATCTTCTTTTTGATGGAGAAGATACTTCTTCAATCGTTGCAAGGGAACACCTCGACCCTCTTGTTCAATCTATACATGATCATTCTTTGCAGTTTGACATGAGTGTGGATACTTTTGGGAAACATTTGGAGGAGGATTCTTTGTCTTGAGAGGGGATATCATCATCTTTGGATCATGTTCTATATTTATCTCTACTAGATTGGGGATTTCCCTCTTCAGCAGTGTGGCGTAGAACATTTTTTTGGGGTATGTCATCTTTCGACATTGACATGGAGACACTTGACCATGCTTCAGACACATCATACATCATCCATATTCCTAACACCCTACATACATTCTTTCTTTTATTTCTTCCTAAGGGGAGGAATGTTGTTCGGCGAGATTAGATCATCTTCAACATTTAATGTCGAGCTTCTACCATCATTGTAGGAGAATCAAAATTAAGGGGGGTTTGCATTATCTCTTCTTCTTCTCTCTTATGGGGGGGGGGTTTTCTTCACATGGGGTTTTATATCATTCTCATGCATCATTGAGAGAATTTCATTTTTTGTATTCCATCTCTCTTTTTCAGAGGAGTTTCGTCCCACAGAGTTTTCTCTTTTTCTCTATTTGTGAGAGATTTCATTTGCATAAGTACATGGGTACCTAACATGGCCTAGTATCCAGGACCCATCTTTGTGTCATTTGCATAATAATCTGCTACTCCCTAAGTTGTAATTAAGGGGGGTGTTGGTGTAAATAAAGTCTTGTACCTAGTTCATTCATTACTAGGGGACTTATTTTCACATGTTATGTTTACTTAGGTCCTAAGAAGAAATATTTCTAGAAGGTGTTAGTTGTCATTAGTTTTTATCTTATCTTTTTACTTGTAACACATGTGAACCTCGGTAAGTTTGATTAGTTGTCTCATGTCATATGATTAAGACACTTGTCATAATCCTATGACATCTTGTATCTAACCTTGGCTATATAACTAAGGGGTTTCTATTACACTGTACATCAACTAATCATTGAATCATATGTATAAGAATACATTTTATTCAAGTGTCACATTTTATTCTCTCTCTTGTGCTTTCCATTTGGTCTCAAGATCTTGGCAGCCATAGCCAATTCTAACAATCTTCACTTTACTCATGTTGTGCCAATTATCATAATGAACCATAGGGGGTTCAATTTAATCCCTATTTTAGAGTACTTTTCCATCATTGTTGATAATACCTCTCATTTTTTCCATTCCATCATTAAATGATCCTCCCAATTTTTAATCTTCTCCATGAATGCACCTAGATTTACATGAAGCATGTGAGAGAATTGAAAATTCTAAGTGTTTATAATATTTTGGAAAGCCTTTTTGGTAGGATCTCTCAGGGACTACCAAGGGGTCACTTTACCACTAAGGATCAACACTTTGTTGTGCAAGTCTCCCTCAATTTCCAAGTTCGACATACCTTTACTATTAGAAATTTTAATTCAATGGTAAATGATATCCATTTGCATAAATGGAAGTTTTCCTTCCAAGATTAACAAAATTAATGAGAAGCACCTTCCCCTTGTGATCCCATAGTATGCCACTCCCACCTACTTGACCTAGGTTCCCCTTAGCCATGCCATCAAAGTTTAGCTTAAGCCATCTAGGGTCGGGGGGGTTATCCATTAATAATGGTTAACACATATATTTGATGACTAACTATAAGACCTATGTGTCTCTATTTTATTGATCCCTTTTACTAGAGAAATTTTCAAAAACTAAATAAATATTAATAAATAGAGAGAAAAATACGCTAAAGTGGTTTGCAGTTTCATTTTTACAATTTTTTTTTTTCAAATGTTTCCATAATCCTTAATACATAAAAAATTATTTCATAAGTGTGTAGATACATTATATTTATGTATCACATATGTCTCTTTATTAATACTTGAAGTATGAATCTTGTAATATCACAAAATGTAAATAGGAGCACATGATATTAATGATAAATAAGGCCTTCCAATTATCCAATTATAATCAATGTTGGAATATGTAGAGAAAAATCATCAAACCAAATTCCATTTTCACATAGGGCTTATTCCTAATGTATCTACAAATATTGTCATTAAGTATGATATGAAAAGTTTTGTGAAAAGTTTTCTAGAGAAATGGTGTGACCCTCTTAGATAATTTTTCTTCAATTCTTCTTCAAAATGTGAGATATACACATTCAAAAAGAGAGGAAATGTTGGGCCATTTATGGTATTTCCTCAATCAAACCCTATGTAAGTGTTTCCACTTCCACAATAGAAATATCAATGATAAAATGATAATGGAAAGGAGGGAATGGTGAAATCACAAACTGCTACAACTCACCACCCTTCAATGGCTTCCTTGAAGGACTAAAGTCATGCAAATCACCTCAAGGTCTTGATCTTTCTTTATTTATTTGCTTGGATGCTTTGGACACCTACAAAAGTGGTTAGCGTTCACAAAAAAATCACAACAAAAAACATGTACTCAAAAACACTTTGACATGATGATTGGATCTTGAATTACTACAATATAGCTTTGAATTACTACTCTTGAATTTCACTTGAATTCTCTTAATTTTCACCTCTTGCTTGTTAGATTTCAAATGATGCCATAACTATGTATTTATGCACTATTATTCTAATTTCTTAAAAATTAAATCCTAAAAGCTGACACTTAAAATTTGAAATTTGAATGTTAAATTTTTTCCAACAACATTGGCCCAAATTATTAGGACATTGATTGTTGGGGGAAACATATGAGTTGGATGCATTTATTCAATGCTTGCAGTTTATTGAAAAATGGTAAAATTGGCTCTAGAATACATAATTTTAGGACATTAGGGGGGTCAATTAGGATCAATAATTTAGGAGGGCAACAAATAGTGTGAAATTGTTAAGGGTGACCATTTACAATGCTACAAATCCAAAAATAATAATATTAAAAAAATCATAACATGTTTTTAATCAACCCTTAAACGTACACTCTAAGCCTACCTTCTAATTGCAAAAATAATTCAATACAAGTATTACCTTAAAAATTAACCTTTAAGATTTCAACTAAGTGTACATGCTTAGTGTAAAACCTTTAAATAATCCTACACATGTTATTTCATACCCATACTTTTAACATGTGGACATAAAAAAAACCATATTTTTTTTTAAAACACTAAACATTCTCCTCATATCATGACAACATGGTTTTTCAATCATGCACCACTGAATATTTTGCATATGCAACATCATAGAAAGAATACCCCTATTGGTAAGAGAAGATTCACATGCTTTTAGGTGTGTCATAAACCATTATGCCCAACCAAAAAGGTCATACCTAGTTCTAGTGAGGTTTTTTGCACAAGCCATCTCCATGGAATTCAACTATAGGATTAATTCCATCTACGATCCTCTATGAGACAAGAAGGAGGTAAATAACAACAAGACCTACATCTAAGTTAGTTAGAATTAGACAACAAGCTTCATTTAATTTATAATCTCTTGAACTAAAATACTTAATATTAAACTTACAAGTTGATTAGATCATTAACTAAGACTTGAACTTATAAAATTGCATATAGGTCCTCAAGTTTGAAGAAATGGTTTACTAAAACCAAATGTAACACCAAAACACAACTCAAATATTTATCTAGTACTACTAAAGTAAAATGACCAATGATGAGATTTAACCCTATTTCCTAACTATCTAATATGCAATAAGAGGAGATACTATGCAAATTAAAATTATCATTTTAACACAAAATTTTATGTTGGGATTAATTTTACCATACCACCAATAATTTCATACAATTATTCACATATTTTATAGCTATACATGACAAATATAACTTCACATGACTTATGTCTTAACGAATGATTGCACAAAAGAACATGGTGGTTCTAAATAATCATGAATGCCATGATACCAATATTCAAAATAATTTTGTTAATTTGCATTGATTCAATGAAGATTTTATCCTTTAACTAAAATAATTAAATGATTTGTTTGACTCTATGTAAATAAAAATAAATATATTTTTTGAATATTGAAATTAAATAAATGTCTCATTGATCTAATTTAACTAACATTATATATATTATTAATTTCAACCCTAAAGAAACTAATATACAATTATAGGGTGCATCATTAAACCTCTCTATAATCAATTGTTCATTTGATATGAAAATCTAACAAAAGAACTTATTCCTTAATAAACTAAAGTTCTACTTAGCCAATGCATTAATTCTCTAGAGAATTAAATTCTTGATTCAACTAATTTATAATTCTTAAAAACAAGAGAGAATAAAACCTACTTGGTCTAAAACTAGAGTTAATTTTTTTTATCATAATATTTATATTTTTAAAACCTCATGGAATTATTTTAATTCTTTATTCCTCCTCCTACCAATTAATTTTTAATCGAAATAAAAAATGTTTAGAGTTGCATTTAAACACTACAGATCTAGCTTCTTAGATACTTTAATATCATACAACTTTAAACTATTATAATGTCAAGAAGGATGGATGACTTGAAAGACTATGGCACATCTCAAGCCTTGTTGAACTCATCACTAGAAATGAACTTTATTATGTGCATTTTTTTATTTTTTTGTTATTTATTTTTTTGAAATAAGATTAAATGAAGGTTCTCATAGATTTGAATACCCTAACCTTAAACCTAAATGACCTGATGATATTTTTTTTATTTTTTTTTTCATTTTTCGTGGTCACTACGTTGCATGGAGGACACTACCAAGGAAAGTGGTAGTAACCAACACCTTGCTAGGCTGCAATGGTGCTAAGAAAAGGGTTGATGGTAGCTAAAACCATAGGGAACATAGAATTACTTTCCCTCTTCCTCCATGCTCAAGCATTATTTCATTCCTACCAGTCGACGGTGTTGAGAAGAGGCAAAAAATGAGGGTTTTCTACTATGCCTCCATCACATTTCCTTTTCTCTTTCTTTTTATTTTTCCTGAGTTTGGTTTTTATCTATTCTTTTTGACAAGGTTTATAGGGTTTCTTCTAGGTTTCTTCTTTTTTTAAGGGTAAAAGCACAAATTTGTGTCACACTTTCAACCAACTTATTAGTACAACTTAATTTAAGTATTTCTAACTAAAAAACAATTTTGGTCAAACAAATGATATAGTAAGATTCATTCCTACTAAGTTAGATACTTCCACAACTTTCTCAACTAAAATTGTTGGCTGAAAATATATGGAGTGCCACTTTGAGTCCAATTTACTAAAAAAAAAAAATATTGGAAAAACATGAAGTTTCAATAGCTCCTACTAATGTAAATACCACTTTTTAAAAAATATAAAAAATACCCTTTTGTAGATCCATAAGTGTAGTTTTCAAAAATATATTTATTTTAATAGTTTAATTATTATTTATATTTTATATTTTATTTTTACTAAAAGTAAGTTATTAACACAAAATATTAGATTGATTACCATGTAAAGGAGAAATACTAAAAGTTATTAAAAAATTTGAAAAAAATATGACACACTCTACATAAAAGAGTCTATTTCAAGATGGTATAATTTTTTTTCCATTTTCCTTCTTCATTACTAAGAGGGGTCATCTTTAGTTCTAGCTCCTCCGAATTGCTATGCATAGCCCTATTTCTTTGATTAAGCTCATTAATTTCTTGATAGGCCCATTTCAAAACCCTAAAAAATATCACCAATACCATTTCTTGTAGAGCCAAGAATATCGCCAGACTGAACATGGTCTAAGATCAAGTTAACATCATCCAAATTGGGGGTGCTAGGAAATCTAGCTCTAAAAGAGGGAGGGGAGGGAAAATAATTTCTCCTAGCTTCAGGGTTCTCATCTTTGTCCTCCAAAGATTTTCCAAAGTACGAGACCAACTTGTTGGAAGGGGAGCCCTTGGGAACAAGATTCTTTAAGAGGAAAGGGCAGTAGGGGTAGGTCTCAGGGTTAACTTTAGCTAGCTGGGGTTTTCTTAGCTGGATTTTCTTACCAAACATCTCAGAGGATGGGTGGGCTTCAACAATTCTCTCCCGGTAAGGTTGATTCTCTAAACCCCCATTATTCATATCATAGTCCTCATATGTCATGGAGGCAATAGGTTTGGATAAAGCCCACATGCTTTGATAGTGTTCATATATTAACCTAATAAGACTAGGATGGAGAATAGGGTACCTTCTAGGATTTTTCTTTGGTACTAGGTTTCCCAATAGAAGTGGTGACTATTTTTTACTTGTAGTCACAATTGTAGGTTGTGAGACCCTAGAAAGGTCTTGATATAGGGATGAATGGCTTGGGTCAAGCCTTTAAGTTGACTTTGCCCATGAGGCCATGGATCATCCCATAGCTACTACTCAACAACATATTAATCTGCATATCCTTTCTAATTTTTTTTGGCTAGGCTAACTTATTTATAACTTAGGAGTGAAGAAGAATTTTGTTCAGTCTTTAATGCTCATATATAGGTTTTATTAGTGTTTTCTAGAGCTTACTTGTAAGATTGAAAACTATATCAACTCTAGTGTTTAGGCAATGATCGTGCTTGTGCTAAGAGGGGTCACCCCTCTCTTGTTGAGATACATTTCCTTTCTAGTTTACTTATTTATGTATTTTATAATTCTTGAATGTAGGCTTGTTGGCATGGTATCCCATAAACTCAATTGTAAGATAGGGTTATTATTTGGCTTACAGTTATATTTAGAATAAGGTGAGTAAGGGTGGGTTTATATCATCATGTTTGATACTACAGGAACAATAATGAAGATATATCTCCTATATTCTAAATTTCTCAAAGGAGGAAAATCAAATATGTATAACATTCTATAGCAATGAGTGTGACACTTTCTTTTCATATTTAACCCAAACTTTCTGTGTATTTCTAGATTGAGCCATAGGAATGAGAAAAAAAATATATCATAGGTAGTATCACATGCTATAGTAGGTGAATATTACTATTTTTTTTCACTTGAGGACTTATATATTTGATTAAAATCATTTAAGAATTCATTAAGAGAACATTACACTTTATGGCTTCCACATTTTAGCAATCTTTTTACACCTAACAACTACATTATTCACGATTGTGGTTTCTTTCATATAAGAATTCTACGTATAATTCAAGAAAATTTCCCACACATAACCAACCAACATTACTGTCTTTGCATGATCCTTCTCTACATTTCCAACAATAGTGTAATAATAACAATATCCTTCATTAATACTAAATTTATGACAATGAATATGGAATAGTCACTTGTATTACCACCAATCCCACCATTATATTATCATTACAAGTTTACATTCATAACAACATAGTTTTCTTAAAACATTAACACTTATTCAAGGAGGTCATGATGCAAAAAATTCAAATATATTTTCCAACATTCTCTTACTATGTGCATGTCTCCAACAAAACCAACTTACTATCACAATTTCAAGAAATGCTAATTTAGCTAGGTAGAGATTAAAATCTAGAAAAAATTAACACTACCACTATATTTCATATTACAACAATATGTACATACATGAATTGGGACTTAAAAATCTGACTATGGAAATGAAAAATAACTTAAACATATGTCTCCAATAAAAATCTTACAATCTTGATCAAACTTATTTTGACAACATTAAAGCCCTGACCAGGTTCTATGTTTTACTAGACACTACTAAACATCACTCACAATATTTTCAAATTCATTCTAGGAGTGGGATTTGGCAGCAAGAAATATTTCTTGAAGGTCCTAAAATAGAATTTCATCCTTGCCATCTTAAGGCTCATCCGAGTACAAAATGTTTGTATCAAACTACACATATTGGGAATCCTACAAGGATCAAGAAATCACACTAGTTGATCAAAAAATCCTTCCCAAGGATAATTGTATCATATTTCTAGAGATTGCTTCGATGGGTAAAGAGGCTGCACTAAATAGTATTCAAGTAGAGAGTTAAGGATCTATTGGATTTCCATCCAGAAAAGGATTTTTCTCCTTCAAGGGTACTAGCTTGTAGAAAGAAGAATGGAATTTTAGTTCAGTTGATGTAATGTTGGAATTACTAAATTTGCAGGCATTCGAAAATGTTAGTAGGGATATAGAATCTGATAGTATGATCTAAAAGTTAGAGATAGAGGAAATAATGACCTAGGTTGTTTCTTCAGTAGTCCTAGATACATTAGCTAAAGTTTCAACTAAGTAGCTTTGGGAAGGACTACTGTCCCAAAACACTCACGTTAAGGCTATAGAGTTCAATACTCTTATTCCCAACCTTATGGATTAGAATAACACAAAAATAGTTCTACTTGTGGAAAATCACAACTAGTATATTATAAAATACATTCCCTTGGGCTCTCATGTTCCCATGTCAAGGTCCCTACGAGCAATGGTAGATCAGATCTTAGTTGAAGTAGGAGGAAAAATTATTGATGAAATTAATGAGGAGGATTTGAATGATTTTGATTACTCTCATTCACTTTAAATCTTAGAGACACAATTTGATGTGTCTACCTTGTCTCCTAAAACAAATACAAAGATAGAAACAAAGTACAAGTCAAGGAAAATACAAGAAGAGATCACAAGTTTATAGACTACCCTAGACAAAAATATGAATGTGATATTGAGAATATCCTATCACTCTCCTTGAGACCAATGAAGGTCCATTCATGGAATGTCAATGGCTTAAATTCCCTTAACAAAAGGAACTTGATTAAACCCTGGGTCGACTCAAGTGATGTTGATATCTTTTTACTACAAGAAACCAAATTTTTTGATAATCGAAACAAAGAAATCCTAAGGTTTGTGTAGGATCATCAGGGAAAAATAGGCCCTTAAGTGGCTAAAAATTCAAAAAAACCAAAGTTAGGAAACTTGACATAAAATTTTGAATAAGTTATCTATATTATTTTAAAAATATGTAAGAATAGAATCTATAGAAAATTGAATGTAGTTTCTAAACTACTAGGTTTTTTTTAAATCTATTTGTTGAAATTTTGAAATTTCAATATAGTAATACTTAAAATTTAGGGAAAAAATAAGAAGTAGGTGTCCGTGCACCCCAACCACAATAAAATGATAATATTTTTTCTAAGATTTTAGATATAATAAGAGAACACTCATGTCTAGATGTGATGCATATTTTTTTTAATATTTTTCCAAGTAAATAATTAATTATAAATTTTTATTACAAATTTTAAAAATATAAAACTTGTATGTCTGAACACCTTAGGTCAAAACTTCATGAAATTCATTTTTTAATCCTATAATATGCAAAGCATAGAATGTGACACATGTTTTAGATTCAAAAAATGTGATACAGTTTGAAAGATATAGATGTTTTTCAATCAACATATCAATCAGGACTTTAGTCATAATTCAAATTAAAAATGAATAATAATTATTTATTAATTTCAAAGTAAAGCATAGTTTATATTGGTGGAAAGTTAAGGATCTCCTTTAAAAACCCTTCTCATTTCATCAATTTTGGGTAAAAAAAAGTCATTAGCCACATACCCTACATATACACATCATATCGCCACTTTTTGGCCCATCATGATCCTGCACATACCTCCTAACTAAATAGTCCAAATGGGAAGTTCTTTATACCCTTGTGGTAGGGACATCAAAAGGACTGGAAATATTATGTGATCGGCACAAGGATGACACAAAGTTTATAGTATCCCAAAAATTGTGGATGCTCGTCAAGATTCAATGTTATCAACACACATTTTGGATATTCAATGTTTATGGCCTAACATCAACTGCTCACAAGAAATAGGTATAAGACTCTTTGATATCTACTCTCTTTTGATTAAGAGAGGAATTGATTATCTTAGGAAGGTATTTTAATTCTATTACCTCCGTAAAAGAGAAAATTGGAGGTATCATCCCCCCTCCAAAAGAAATGAAGGATTTTCTTAATTTCCTCACAAATAATGCATTGATTGATTATTTACTAGCTAATTAAAAATTTACCTAGACAAATAGAAGGAAGCACTATTGTCTCATCATAGATAGGTTAGATATGTTTATCTGATCCAACTGGATATTGTTTAGAATTTTGTGCCAAATAAATTTAAATTATCCTTTTAATTTCAAGATATGTGGTTCAAGGATGACATTTTTTTATTTTCCTCAGACAATGATGTGAGAATGCACCATTCATAGTAGGCTCCATAATTTTCCAATTATCCAAACATCACTAGTTCATAAATGGGGAGATCAAACAATAGAATCATCTACATTTCAAAAATATATTTGAACAAAAAATTGTTCTTATTCAACAAATTCAAGTGCTCAATGAAAAATTCATTCAAAATGGGATGAACAATGAATCCTTTCACCATCACAATTAGATTAAAAAAGAACTTGAATAATTTATTGCTCGAGAATAAATATATTGGAAACA
The DNA here is from genome assembly GCA_007258455.2 of Sequoia sempervirens. Lineage (NCBI taxonomy): Eukaryota > Viridiplantae > Streptophyta > Pinopsida > Cupressales > Cupressaceae > Sequoia > Sequoia sempervirens. The sequence goes on along the minus strand of VDFB02047230.1, from coordinate 377,846,433 downwards.
AAAGTCTGTAGATACTTGGTTAAAAGAGGGGGATAGAAATGGGTATGTGCAGGATCATGATGGGCCAAAAAGTGGCGATATGATGGGTATGTGTAGGGTATATGGATGACGAATTTTTTTAAACCCAAAATTGATGAAGCAAAAAGTGTTTTTAAAGGAGAATATCAGCTTTCCACCAATATAAATTATGCTTTACTTGGAATTTGATAAATAATTATTATTCATTTTCAATTTGAATTACAACTAAAGTCCTGATTGATAGGCTGATTGAAAAACATCTATAGCTTTCAAATGATATCACATTTTTTGAATCTGAAACATGCATCACATTCTCCGCTTCTCATACTATAGGATTAAAAAAAGAAAAAATGAATTTCATGAAGTTTTGACCAAGTTAAGGTAGTCAGACATATGATTTTTTATATTTTTTAAAATTTGTTATAAAAAAATCATAATTAATTATTTACCTAGAAAAAAATTACAAAAAATATGCATCACATCGGTACATGAGTCCTCTACTTATATCTAAAATATCTTTAAAAAATAATTATCATTTGATTGTGGTTAGGGTGGTCAAACACACCTCTACTTATTTGTTCCCTGAAATTTAAGTACTATTGCATTGAAATTTCAAATTTTTACCAAATAGATTTATTTTTTAAAAATAAACCTAGTAGTTTAGAAACTAAATTCAATTTGCTACAAATTCTATTCTTACATATTTTTTAAATAATATATATAACTTATTCAAATTTTTACGTCAAGTTGCCTAACTCTGATTTTCCTGAATTTTTTTCCACTTAAGGGCCTATTTTTTCCATGATTATCCTGCACATACCAAAATACTAAGTTTTTTCACAACTTAGTTAAGGTCAAACACGATGCTAACACAATGTTTTCTATAAATTTTGAATCTAATGAACTTCTAAAAGATGAGAAACATATTCAAAATGAGGCCATCCTTTTCTTCTCTAACCTCCTTACTAAACTAGTAAATCAAGACCTTGATGTGGTTGGAAAATAACAAGAGTTCTTAAATTTCATCCCAAAGATAATTAGTCTAGATGAAAAAAAAATTCTCTTAGTTCCATTCACCCTAGAAGAGGTCAAAACTGTAGTTTTCACATTTTCCCTAGAAAAAGCTCCCGAGCCAGACTATTTCACTGCACTATTCTATCAAAAAAATTGGGATTTTGTGGGAAATTATATGTGGTTGGATCTAGAAATGACATAATTTTAAAAGATCTCAACATAAATCATATTTATCTTATACTGAAACTCAAGACTCCCTCCTCATTTGCAAATTTTAGACCTATCTCCCTCTACAATACCATTTATAATTTCATTCCTAAAGCTATTACACTAAGGCTTACCAAACTCATTCCAAGAATAATCTTAGAGGAAAAGGGTGGTTTTTTCCTTGGAAAATAGACAGCTAAAGGGGCAATAATATCTCATGAAATATTACACTCAATTCATGAAGAAAAAAATCCAGCTATAACTGATATTTTTATCAAAGGTTTTAGCAAGGATAGGTTTTGATACAAAATGGATTAAATGGACTCTTTCCTATCTAAAAATAAATAAATTATAATTCCTCATAAATGGTTCTATGGTTGGTTTTTCTCTACCTCCCAAGGAGTTAGAAAAGGGGGACCCCTTTCCCCTTTCCTTTTCATCCTAATGGTAGAATCGTTGAGCTAGATAATTTCAGCCTCTTATGCATCAAGTAAATGGGATGGCATGAAAATACCAAGATCATACATCTCCTACACTCATTCCTTATTTGTAGATGACACATTATTTTTTGGCTAGATCACTCAGTGCATGAAGCCAAAAACATAAAGTATGTGTTGGAAAAATACTATCTAATTTTAGGTCAAATGATTAATGGATGGAAGTCAAATTTTTTTTTTTAGAATACTAGAGCTTTGGTAATTGGTTGCATCCTCTCTATCTTAGAATTAAAATAGAAAAAAATTACCTAGAGCTATTTGGGTATCCCTTTCTTTCCAGGAGCTAAGAAAGCCTCATTTTGGCACAATATCTTTATGGCTATAGAAAGTAGAGTAGCATCTTGGAAGGGTAGATGGTTGTCACTTGCAGGGAGATGTACTATGATAAGATTTATGTTATCTACTATTCCTAAGTACTACTTATCAAGTCTCAAAATACCAAGAGGGATTCATGAGAATATTACTAAAGAAACTAGGTAATTTGGACAACTCTAGTAAATTACCTTTAGTTTCCTTGGAAAAGATATGCAAGGATAAAATATTTGGAGGTGTTGGAATTCAAAATCTATAATTGAGAAATTTTGTTTTAGGTGTGAAGCTAACATGAAAAATCTATGCAAATCCTTCTTTAAAATGGATCCAAATAATGTAAGGAAAGCTAAGGTGTGGAAACAACTCTCCTAACATATAAACCTCAGGGAAGAATGCAGAGCTGCTTTTAAATTTTCAATTACAGTCCAATTAAGATACACTTGAAAGAAATAACAAAAACAAAGAAATGACCATACACACATGAGCACCAGATTTATGTGGGAAAACCCTTACAGGAGAAAAACCCACCACACCAAGAAAAGCCTCTTTGTATTATAGTAATGGAATTACATACAGAGATCAGACTTATCTTTTTGACATTAATTTACAGCAGCAGATTCAATGATCAACCTTGTACAGAACATTCAAGTTACAATGCTCTCAGAATTGAATTCACATTGATTACTCAACTGTTCATCGAACTATTCATCCCACTGATCGTCCAACCAAGATGTATGCCAAACCAATCATCATCTTCAATCTCTTAGTATATCCATGTCATCCATGGTCTGTTGAACTTCCTCACAGGAATGGCCACAACAGTCTAACTTCCAATGGTTCCCATTCTGCTCCCTGATTGTTCGAAGACACACCATGTAGGACAGTCTTCCAATCGGTGAAAGCATTCAAACTATGTTTGCATGTTGGTGAGACACTAACCGTGTCTGCCCGATGCCACAAAGCCCAACTATCGATATCGAAAAGAGTCATCACCTTCGACGAGACATTATACCGAATGAAAAACCATCTTGTGAATCTCTATCGACAAGATTTCTATCACCAAGAGTCACATAGATCTTTATGTCATACCAATATTCATCAAGCAAAACTATCGGCAAGACCAACCATATCACTGAGACGTCATACCGAGCTCATGACAGTCAGTGATACTACTGCTTTCACCAAGAGGTTATACCGAAACAACCATGTTACTCTGAAATGTCCTACCATCGGCGAGACTTCATCCATTGCTCAGAGTTCTTACCGAAGCCTCCATGTTACCCCGAGACCACCTTTCACTAGGAGTCATACCGACAATAGCCAAAGCATCGGCGAGACAAACATATGTCACCAAGAGTTCTTACCGAACCCTTATGTTACCCGAATGACTCCAAGTGTATAACTATCGGTGAGACATCTCACATCGCTAAGACTTCATACCGAACAAAAAAATTCAACCAAGATTCTCCCTGATAACATTTAGATACCAACTCATCAGTAAGAGATCAACTCAGGGGATAAGAGATAGAAACTTTCACAGTGACCAACATGTCACAGCAATAGCTCTAGTTGGAAAGATAATAACAAGGTCTTAGCGACCTGAACATTCCTCAAGATTGCACAACTACTAGTCAGCTAGACAATAAGGATGTCACACCAACTTGGCTCATTCAGAGGTTTCAACCTGTGAGATTGAGGCACACTATTCCAACAAATAATGAGATTTAAGTACTTGGATTTGAAAACCTCAAAAAGAATCTTCACTTTGGAAAATCCATTAAAAGGCTAAAGAATGTGGACTTTCATCATCACATGCTAAGATGTCCTCTCACATTTCCTTTCATGGACTATCAAAAATGGAGATAAGTTTAATTTTTCAGAAGATTCTTGGAATGGTAACCCTATGCTGACTACATTTAGTGGTCTATAGGAGGCTCAGGCTTGTCTAAAAGTAGTTTGGGGATAAAATATCAAGAATTATATAATAAGGGACAATGCAAACTCCAAATACAATGTTACATGAATTTTTTTCCATAATCTCCCATTCCCCTGGCAACATAAAAAAAAATGGTAATCATTATTAGATCCAAGAACTATCTTACTTTTAGACTGTAAGGATAAAATTATCTGATCCCCATCCAAAACAAAACAATATAGTGTCAAAAAGGGCTATAAATTTTTCACCTCTGAGGAAAGAATCTAACTAGGTAAGTGGCTATATAGGCTTTGTTATCACACCTCAATTCTCCCTAATAGGTTTTTTCACTTGGTTAGCTCTACATAATCGAGTTCTAACAAGTTATAGGCCTTCTAGGATTGGCCTATCCCATACATTCAACTGTATCCTATGTGGTACCGACCAGGAATCAATGGACCATATTTTTCTTAACTATAATTTTGCTCAAACATGCTAGAATTGGATCCAAAATAATATTCATTGGCTTTCCCTCTTGCCAAACACTATTTTGGAGTTATTTAAAAAAAATCGCTACTCTTTAAGGGTTCTCTCTTTGAATCACTGTGTCCTAATCCTAGCCGTATTAGTGTGGAATAGATGGCTTGAACAAAATAGAAGGATTTTTAGAAATAGTATTTTAGATCTAAAAATGTTCCTCAATAAATTCAAAAGGAATAATTGGAAGTAGTAATGATAGATGTACTTAGGAAAAATACCTATGTAACTCATTCTCAAGCTAGGATAATGAAATATTAAAGTATTGGTCTCTCCCAAAGGTTCTAAATGAGAGGGCACTTTCTAACATTCAAAAATTTGATAGAAGTAGAATGAAATGGTGCACCCCACCCCGAAATGTGGTGAAACTAAATTTTGATAGTGTATCTAAAGGTAACCCAAGATTATCTAGGTTAGGTTGTGTAATCCAAAATGAAAAATGAGAGCTACTAAAATGCTTGTCTCTCAAATGACCTACAAGAACTAACAATGTAGAAAAGGTGCATGGCCTCTTAGAAGGCATAAAGTTGGCACACAACATGCAACTTAAAATATTCACATAGGAGGAGATTCCTAAAACATTATTAATGCTTGCAAAAAATAGTATGAAACAATTGGGTCATTTCTTACATCTTTGCAACCATTATGGAAGCTCCTTAAGGGTTTCGATTTTATTACAATTACACGCTTCTATAGGGAATCTAATTTTATAGTAGATGCCCTAGAAAATAATGTGTATAGAATGGATTCCAAATTCCTCCAGATTGATCCATGTAATTTTCTCACTTTGGAGGATTTTGTGTAAGTTATTCAAAAAGAAAGTCAAGGGAGAGACACTTATGGGGTTTCAAGCTAGCTACATAATTATTTATGGGTCACCTATGATCCCAACTTGTTGAGGTGGTATCTAATTGGCTATGCCTCATATTTGTATTGAAGAAGGGTATAAGTCTATGTGAGATGATATATGCACCACATTTATTTTCTCCAAGGGTGTATTGCAAAACCTAATCTTAAACTTGGCACCTACCACTACCTTTTCCTTAGAAAAGTTATCTTCTCTAGTTCATAGGATGGCTATCCCAACCTCTCCAAGCTCTACATTGTTGCCTCCCATAAGGGAGGTTCAAAAGAACATATAATTTAAGACAAACACTCGCTAGTGCCACACAATTTTTTATCACAAGCCTCAAATGTTTAGAGTTCGAAGGAAGTGGAAAGGCATAACTTTGGTCCATCTTGTAAAGTTGGCTCCCTAACTCTTGAGTTAGAAAAAAAGAGGTCATAATTCCAAGGGGAAATGTATCAGGTGAATGAAGGGAAAATACTCTAAGGGATGTCCCAAAAGTGTAATCTCAAATTTAGAACCTGAAAGAGCCAAGAAGTTAGTTTACTTCACTAAGATAGTTGTGTTATCCTCATCCAAGCCCGACACCCAGTTATGTAATGTGTTTGTATGAACCAAGATCCTAGAACCTGCAAAACATAAAGAGCACTCACATTAGAAGACTGAAATGCAAGTTAGAATCTAAGTTCCCCATGAAATCCATTCACAAAGCTTAAACTAGGAAATGAGATGGAGAACACAATAAGAAAGAAATAAACAGGATTGAATTCTAATTAAACAAGCAAACTCTTGATCCCATGGGGGAATTGGCACCAGTTTGATTTGAAAATTGGTCCTTTCCCATCTCCAATGATGCAATGTTGATTGGTGATGAAGAGTGATCCACTTTGTTGATGATATAAGTGTGCTCCAAGATGAAAATCTGCATAACGTAGCTAAGATTTGGATAAAAATGGATAATAATTTCTATGGATTTGAGTATAATAACTTTTCTCAAATTGTAGATGGTCAAATGAGGAAAGAGACCTCTTATTTATAGAATGAAAATTTGGAGAAATGCCCAAAATGAAGCAATATGGGACTAACTTTCATCCAATGGCAAGGTTCCACTTGTCAAGAGATGGGTGGATGAAGGATTTGCACATTTTGATGAATGTGCCCATAAATGCAATTTAGGTGATATTTGAAATTAGTGAAATGACATGCAAGAGGGAAAGAAATGCTTTAAATTCCACTTGGATCAAGGAAAAAGGACTTATTAGGTGAATTAAATGTCTTGTTGGAAGGACAGAGTCCACTTGGATTTGAATTCAAATTTGAGAGAATATTCTATCATTATGCCTTGTTGAGAGAAAATAGATATTTAATAAATGAATTAAATCTATTTTCATGTGCAAGTGGCAAAAGCTAGAGGATGGGACATGAATTAGGATTAAATTAATCAAAGGTTAATTAATTTAATGAGGGGTTAGATGATGTAACAAAATTGACTTAGGTTTATAGGTTGATTTAAATCAAAGATGAGAAGAATGTGATTTTAGACTTAGTTGAATAAATATTTTGATTTATTTAAGAAAAGAGGATGATTGGCTAGCTTAAATTAAACAATGTTTAATTTATTTAATTTAATAGTTAGACCTTAGATATTTAATCAAATAAAGTGAATTATTTAATTAAATATGGACATAGGGTTAATTAGATCATATAGATTGATCTAATTAACAAGAGAGAAAGACTTAATTAGACAAGTTGATTTATTTAATTAAGAGAGGAAAATTGGTGAATTTAATCAAATAAGGGTATTTGATTAAATTGTTAGAATAAGGGATGATTTATGATGAAATGGTGTTAATAATCAAGATCAAGTATGTTGGTTTATTTTTCATGTCTACAGTGTCATATGAGCTCAAGCTCAAGAACATATTGAACTTGAATATTGTGGAAAGTGCACAATTGGTTGTAAATGTCTGTGTGTTATTGTCACATGTATTGTTGTCACATGACCCCAAGAGTGGTTTTGAAAGCTCATGTCGACTTGAGTTTTCTATTAGCATTGTTTTCAATTCTAATAATGTCACATGTCAGTTACACATTGTAGTGTAGAAAATTGTATGATCTTGAAAGCGATGTAATTTCACACTTAATTTGGACCTATTTTGGAACTCTTTCATTAATTACCCTTTAAAATCATCATTCATAGGCCCCTAAGACCAATTATTTTGGATCTCAAGGCTTATTTCACCTAAAAAGCTGACAAAATCACTTAACATACTAAAAATCTCAAAAACCCACCTCAAAAAGCTATGGTGAGACCCATTTGCCAAGGGTGGCGAATGAGTCCCATTTGGGGTCTTTTTCAATTTTTACCAGGAAATTCACGATTTTAATTTAAATTTTTGGTGGATGTTGGCCTTTCATATCTAAATAATGGTCAATTTGGTGTTAATTCCTATATAAGCAAGTTTCTAAGCAATTTGAGAAAGCATTTTCAAGAGCAAGAAAAGTTGAAGCATTGGAGCAGCATTAATTTTTTTTTTTAGGTATTCAATCTCACTTTCATTCAAGATATAGCATTGTCAAGGGTTGATCATGATTTTCTATGGTGAATCATGATGGATTCTATGTTGGGGAGATGCAACTAGCCATCAATCCAAGCCTAAAGACTTGTTTCCTAAGTGATTCTATCCTAAATTTTCACTCTAAATTCATCCTAAGGAAGGTACATACATAATTAGGGCTCATTTGGGGTGATTAGAGGTCTCTCCAATTGATTCATTCATCTTCACATTTCCATTCTTGCATCATATTCTTACACATTAGAATAGAATTGCATCATGTTTTAGATTTCTTATTCTTAGACACACTTAAGGCTAAGGTTTTCATGCACATTTCATTTTTTCTATCAATGTTTAATTACCAAACTAGGGGTTTGACCATGGAAAACCACCCATTATAAAATCAAGTTTATATTATGTTTTGTAGATATTTTCATAGAGTTAGATCTAAAATACAAGTTGGAAGGAAACAACATGTGTTGTTCAGTGCAAATCAAAACTTTAAACTCTCAAAAAATAGAATGGGACTAATTCACCACAAGTGGTGAATGAGTCCCATTGTATGTATTTTCGATATCTGTTTGCAGATTCAAATAGCTTTTTTCTTGAAATAGGTCCTAGTGCAGAAACCCGGATTTGGGACTGATTCACCCAGGTTGGAAAATGAGTCGTAGTTGGTCAAAAAGTCAAATTTTCTAATGTTTCATAGTTGTTTCTAGTCACTTCTAGGTTTCCAGGTGCACACCATTCATTTCACTACTCTATTTTGTTTGCATTTCTAAGGAATTTTCTAGGTCATTGTACTAAATTATGGTTTTGCATTTCATTATCTTTTCCAAGTCTAAACTTTGTGATGAACCCCTTATTAGATCATATTTAGCCCCTAGAACAACCCTCTTGCAATAAATCTTTCTCCTTTGCAAAGAGCTCTCAAGGGTTTGTTCTTGAGTGAATGTTAGTGAAAATTGTCCTTTCTAGGTCCTAAACCTCTAGGTGGAAAGGAAAAACAATTTTGTACCTTTCATTTTGGTGAACCTACATTTAGAATACCTTTAAGCACCCTTAAGGACTTGCATTTTAGGGTTTCAAATTTTATATTGGTGGAAGCTCATATAGCTTGCATTTTTGCATCTAATTTTACTAAAAATCATTTGAAATTTACATTTGCATCTCACATACAAATCATAAAACATAAAAAGTATAAAATTCAATTGAAAAGCTCTGAAAATTTTGAAAAAATATCACTGGGACTCATTCGCCACCTTGTACAAATTAGTCCATTTGCACATTTTGCATTGTATTTTATGGCATTCAAAATACTATTTTTGAGTTCTTGATTTTTGTTTCAATTTACCTACTTTCTATTATATTCAAATCATTCAGAGTAGCATAATTTGCATTTATTTCAATTGTGGATAGGATTATATTTTTGGAATTTTCATTTTTAGCAATTAGATTAGATTACATTAGCCATAGATCAGAAAATAAAACCAAAAACAAGACCAAACACCTAAGCCACTAGGAGAAAGTGTAGTTGTTTGACTATGTCAAATATCTATTTTTGAGTTTACCTAACCCTCAAGCCTTTTAGTTGTGATGACTTTGACATGCTAGATGAAGCCCTTGAGGATTTCATCTTGCAAGGTTCATCCACTAAGGCTTGTTATGAAAAATAAAAACCAAGAGATGTTAACATGATTCAACTTTAATTCATCCTTTACCCACTGTCACACAAACCACAACCTAAAAACAAGCCCGAATTCACTCTTTACCCACGTAAACACAATTTTTTTCAGCAATCAAATAATAATACCATTGCTCATGCATACAACACTTGAAACAACCCACAACCAAGGCAACCAACACCAACAGCCTTACCTTTTCCTAATCCCATTTTTCCTAGTGCTCCTTATTTAACTTTGCATAGTGGGAAGGAGTATGATCTTGTTGAACAACTTAAGAATACTCCTACAAATATATCCCTTTGGGACCTAATCTATAATTCACCTATCACACTATTATTCAAACATCCTTACAAGTTATGATCCCTCCTAATACAAATGAAAATGATGTGGAAAATCTAATACAAGGAATGAATATAGTTAATGTATACATCACCTTTCATCAACATGAGCTTCCTCCTTTGGAATTGAGAAAGAAAAATAATGCCTTCATGGTAATAGCCAAATTCAATAAAATAGGAATAAAATGGACCCTTCTAATGGCTTAACCCTTAATGTGTGTTGTGTGAAACTTTTTGATAGATTACATGTGGATAAATAAAAAATGTAACTTGCCTCCTTATCAATTTGAGGATTTAACAATGTAGCAAATCAACTGCTTGGTGTGATTAATTTACCTATTACAGTTGGAAAGGCCACCTTAAAAACTCCTATTCATGTTATGCCTCATGACCTTTCATATAATCTCCTTTTAAGTAGACCTTGGATTCATGAGATGCATGTGATGCCTTCAACCCTTCACCGTATCATGAAGTATGTCTAGAAAAACAAGGTATACCAAGTTGCAATAGACCCCAAGCCTAAAATTTTCTTACAAGTTGAAAAAGCAATGCCAAGTCCTCTAAGCACATTGATTCCAACATCCAATATAGAACTTATAGAAAAAGACAAGAAATAAATGGAAACAATGTAAAAATTATTAGATGATGATTGGAGTTCCTTGTATTTTACACCCTCATTCATGGGAGAATACATAATCACAAGGAAAGAAGATGAAAAATGAACCATAGATTTTTGGGCATGAGGCTTATAGGCTACTATTGCACTCTTAGGATGTCTAACCTAAAAGGGGAGAGATAAACCTCATGAAAAATAATTGTGTTTCACTCAAATTAAGATGTGTATGATTTTATTAAGACTAAATGAGATTATCTAAATGCAACTAAGCTAAGAAATTGACTAGTTATGAATGCAAAACCTAGGAAATGTGCATTGTTTGAAAACACAATGTGATATGCAAGCATGAACTAAACATGAACAAATGGAAAAAATAGGAGGTTGAATCAGTGTGCACCTGGGTAGAGAATAAATCATTTGGAGTGCTTTTAATGCTAATAGAAATCACTAGAAATCTCCAGTGGGACTCACTCGCCACTGATGGCAAATCAGTCTTACTTCTGATGAAAACTTCTAGAAATAGGTTTCAAAGTGTCAAGATCTAGAATCTGACAAAATCTAGAATTCCAGCCTTAAGGTGAGACTCATTCACCATTGATGGAAAATCAGTCCTCTCTCAAAATTCTATGAAATCAAGGACTAATTCTGCAGCACTAGATCTGAGATTGTCTTCTTGTCAGGTTGACAGAGTCAAATCTATATAAAACAGATTGTAGATTGTCTCCAAGCTTTAAATAAGGTTGATTTGAATTGAAACACTTTGTTGACTTCTTGAAAACATTTCAACACCTAATTGCTTGACAAATATGCATACACAAGTGGGTGATCCCATAATATTGGTTTACAATTTTTGGCCAAACAAGACACTAAACTAATTTTTTCTAACTAAATCTTCACTTTCAGGCACCTATAGCAACTAAACCATGAGGAATTTGAAGATGATGCAAACTAGTGATTTGTGAAATTTTGTCTATAGATTCTAAATACATTTTTTTCAAACTTTTGGAATCAGATTGCACTTCTTTTTCCATCTCCTTTGAAAACTAGTTTTTTTAGTCAACACCATTTTCAAAGAATGACGCTCACCATATAACACATAACCATTTTTCTATAAAGGATAAAATTCTAATTTTTTTCAATTCATATTTCTAACTATGATATCTAGTGGTTCCAACTAGTTTCATAGTGTTTTATTGAATATTTTTTTCCTAATCAAGTTTCAAAGTCAGACCAATTACAATTCAAACATAGGCGGACCGTGTAACACAACTTTTTTTGTATGTATCAAAATTCAATTTATTTATTTTTTGATGGATCAAGGACTTCAATATCTGGTGCACTCATATTTTTCAATTTTTTTTTATAATCTTCTATTTTTCGATATGTGTAGAATAGAGAGTTTCATTTTCAATGAAAAACTTACATTCATAAGAAATATATATATATATAACAAAATAAAATTTATTTAAAATTATACTTTTTGGGAAGCTTGTAACAAGGTCTACATACTGATAGAAAATAAATTTTAAATGAATTCATTTTATCCCCCAAAAGGTAAATCAAAGCTGGTTTTTTACCAACATTTTGATAGGTGTAAAGGAGACTTCGTTATAGGTATGGTTTAAAACTAGTGGGGTTCTATCCAAGGGGGTTTGATCTAAGGTAGTTTGTTCAAACCATCTTCAATTGGAATGCTTTAAATGGAACTTTTAAAGGATTAAATCATTATATTCTCTAAAAATATGTTATTTCAACAAAAATCATAATCTCCTAGAAATTGTAAACTAGCTTTCTAGGATCACCCAAGTCTACAAAGACACATGAAAAAGGGGTAAAATGGTTAAGGGTTAGGTTATATGGATTTTACTTTGTCAAATTCCACTTTTGTAATAAAATCCTTAATAAATAAATGTAATGAAATGAATAAGAAAAGATGAATGAACAACATGCAAATGTCCTAAACTCACCAACCTTGTTAAAGAAATTTGAAGATATATCAATGGTTGTTCCGAGATACTTGATTGATGCCTGATTGAATGATTCAAAATTCTTGAATGCTTGAATGAATGAGTGAATTAGTAAAATTGATGAATGGGGGTTAAAATGCGAAGAAAAAATCCTATTTATACACACTTGTGCCTTAGTAACCCGATGATACCTCATCACAGGCCGACATAAGGTGATTTTAAATAAAATCCCGAAAGAAAATTTGAAATATTTTGAATTTGGAGCCAAGAGGGACTCATTTTCCACCCATGGAAAATGGGTCCCACCTTGGACTTGAAAGTGGGTGTCAGTAAATATCTTTCATTTAATGTTGTTTGTTAGGTTTACATTCAAAAAAAAACTTAATTAAGCCTTATGAATGCACAAAGGGGTGGAATAAAGCATAAGAAAGGTGTAAATAGTGAAATCAAGCCTAGAAAAGCATGAAATCTTGTTACAAGACCTTACAACACTTCAAAATAGACTTCATAAGGGATGAAAAGGTTATTTTTAGGTGAATTCTAATGAATAGAGTCTAGAAAAGTGTAGAAATGTTTTATACCACTTCACAACACCTTCGCAAGACATCATAATTTGAATTTTAAAGACCTAATGTGAATGTTTAAGTCAAATTACAACATTAAATCAAAGAAAATTGGACCAAGCATCATGAATAAATACCTAAAATACCATTAAAATGTCCAAGGGACCATTTTTCTATGGTACATTTTGCTCTCAATTTAGTGAGAGGATGAACTTACTTCAAACTCACACTAAAGTAGCCATGCATATCGAGAAGGATCTCAAAGCACTTATACTAGAAAGATGAAATGGAAATGATCAAGAGTGATGATCAAGTCCTTAGGATAAAGATCTCATCGCAAACTAAACAAAAGAACAAAGGAGCACAAATGTGTTGAAAAGAGAGAATCAAATTAAGCTTTGATTGTTTGTCCAACTAGTTGTGGATTAGATCTAGATTGTTTTTGAGAGAAAGAGAATGCATACTCACTCTAGGGTGACAAAACTAATGGTGGTTTTCTAGGTGAGAAGACCCAAAAATGTGAAGTACATACACTAGTTGGTATTCACTCATAAACATATATGTGGATATGGGAAAGGTCATGTCGCTGAATGGGCTTCCCAGTCAACCATATCAAGGTTATACCTCCTAATAACTTTAACAAGGTGCCACAAGGGAAGATTTCAATTCGCTCTTCTTGAGACAAGAAAAGCTTTGTATGCTTAGAAATCATGAACAAAGAGAAAGGTACCAGAGGCATGCAAGTTGTGTTATGCAAGGTGGAAAAAATCTAAAATGTAAAAGATGTTCAAAGGAGTCTTGTTAAGTTCACGCAAGGTCTGTCACTTAGGGAACATTGTCTAATATTTCCAAGAGAGGGCCAATCAAAGAATAGAATATTCACAACTTAGGGAATGTAATGTGTTACATCAAGCCACCAAGAGGAATTTAATATACTAAGATAGATCACACTCATGAAATACATCACACCCAATGTCATCCACAAAGCAACAAACACATCATATAGAGTAACAAGGTTTCACTAAGAACCAAAAATGCAAATGGAATTATGCCAATGTATGCCCCCCACTTTAAAGGAATTGCTGCATACTATTCTGTGAGCAATTACTTTAAAGTAGTGAAGGAAAGAACATGCAAAAAAAAGAAAAAGACATGAGATCCAACTTGGAAATCCCCTATCCCAATTCATATGTTTCTAAGTTAGGCTGCATCATGTAAATAAAAAAGAGAACAAAAGAAAAGGGAGTTTCCCCCTAGAAAGGAACACACCAAACACATAAGGGGTCTATGGATTTGGGGTTAGTATGTGTATTGCTGCAATGTTTTGATTAAATAGATTGGAACTATCATCATTCCCCAAAGCACATAGAACTAGAAGAATGACACAAATAGAGTAAAAACAAAGGAAAAACAAAGGCCATTTTGGGTCAACATGGAAGAGAAATTTTAGTCTCAATGCTTTGCATCAACCCAAAAAGGAAAACACAAGTGAAAATAAAATGAAAATGAGAAATCTTTTGGGTCAACATGAAGGAGACATTTTGGTCTCAATGCCTTGCATCATTCCCAAAAGGAAAACACAAGAAAAGGCAAAGTAAAAAGGAAAAGGGACCAATTGGGTCAACATGGAAGAGACATAGGGTGTGTCAACACTTTCTGTCATCCCCAAAATGAAAACACAAAAAAAGGAGAAAAGAAAAAAGGACCATTTGGGTCAACATGGAAGAGACATAGGGTATCTCTACGCTTTGCATCATCCCCAAAAGAAAAAGAAAAAAGAAAAAATGAAAATGAAAATGAAAAAGAAAAAGGACTATTTGGGTCAACATGGAAGAGACATAGGGAATCTCAACACTTTTCATCATCCCCAAAAGGAAAACACAAAACAAAAAGAAAAAAGAAAAAATGAAAAATGACCATTTGGGTCAACATGGAAGAGACATAGAGTGTCTCTATGATTTGTGTCATCCTGAAAAGGAAAACAAAAAACAAAAGGTGAAAAAGAAAAAGGACCATTTGGGTCAACATGGAAGAGACACAGGGCATCTCTACGCTTTGTGCCAACCCCATTGAAAGGAAAGCACAAAATAAAAAATGAAAAAGAAAAAGGACTATTTGGGTTAACATGGAGGAGACATAGGGAATATCAAAACTTTGCATCATCCGCAAAAGGAAAAAAAAAAAGGCAAAAAAGGAAATGGATGACATATAGAAGAATATAGGTACAAATAGAGGAAATGTACAAAGAGATAGAACATCAAATGCACGTTACAGGGGAACACAATACACACATAAAATCATGTGAAGGAGATAGTAAAGAAAATGTAAGTCAACCATTAATCGAGTTATTGGATTCTCAATTTTAAGTAGTATAAGTGGAAGGTATATAACATAGTTAAGAGACAAGAACAAATGCATTACTAGGACAAGGCTAACAACTTCTTTCCCCCCTATTAGCTCTCAAAAACGCAGGTGGAAAACATCAAGAGGTTGCCAATCTCTTGGTACATTTTAGGGTAACAAACAAGGTTACATGTTTTAGATCTTCTACTCTTTAGGTGCTACTAGACCTAGGTGGGTGTACCTATATGAATGAAGCAGACTTAATGTGCTTATCTTTCTTGAAATGTTTTTCCCACAATGGCGGATGGAGGTGGACAAATAAAAATAAATTTGGTATAAATTGTATAGCAATATTCAAAGCTAAATCCTAATATGCTAAGTTAATAGATGTAAAAAAAATGAATGAATCTAAATGGTGGAATGCAGAGATTAGTGCCTTATTGGGTATGCAGAGTCAAATGAAAAAGAAATGGGAAATTTATTTCTAGAGAACACTCAAATTGTTTGGAATATGTTTTGTTTATAACTTGTATAAACATGCAAGATTGTGATTAATAAGCTCTTCTTAATGATCCAGATGAATTTCCTTGATTATTGTGATTAATCAAAAGGATTTAATCCCTCCTTGAAAGAACCAATTAATTAACCACACAGATACATCAAATGTGCACTGATAAACTCAATATAAACTTGTTATACCAATTTAAATAACCAGAAAAGCCAACCCTGGAGACAAATTTAATAATACTTTCAATAAGCACAATAGACAATTGATACCAGAAATGAACCGCCACATCAACTAATTTTCATTGAAATCTCCATTTCAAATCATGCATCATAGTCTCTGATCTAAAAATTTTATTCTACTGTATCCATTTCTAATCTATCTACTATCTAATCTAATTCTAATCTAATTCATTTACAGTTAGAAATGGATATTTATACATTTGCATCTGAAGAGACACATTTTTTCACATTCCATGTCGGCCGGCAACTGTATTCGAACTTGAATTAACAAACTCTTAGACATTTGCCGAGACATCCCATAGTCATACCGAAGGCCAGTATCTCACCGACGGTCATCTTGCATCCTTAGTGTTTGGTTGTGACCTCTGTTGTTGGGGAGACATCCCACAGATCATACCTTGTCTCTCACCGATATGTATTTTTTTATTTCTCTTATGTCGCAGTAACATTCTCTTGTCAGAGAGACGTCCCATAGACATCTTATGTTTCACCGAGAAATTTCCTTAAGTTCACCTTTTGTCACTATGACCATATCATTCTCTCACCGATGAAGCATAAGTCAGCATGACATTCAAATTGACAAGACTATATAACCTCACACCGACAGTTTTTGATAGAGTTCATTCGCATTGTCGGCAAAACCAGAGCCATTTTCCAAGACTTTACTCTAATGCATATTAGTCTTACTGAAGTGTATAACTTTATTGTCGATTGGAAAGACACTACAAATTTGTTGAGACCTCTCCCCAGTGAAAAATCTCTCACTGACATGCTCCCGTAGTATCCTTCTGGTCATTGAGACATAAATACACCCTTGCTGATGAAACAACATTTTGGCGTGAACTTCAAGTTTCTCATCGATGAAATTAATCTTATGAATCTTCGAAAAGACTCATACTGATGCCAAATGTCTCACCGAACCTGTTCCTCCAGATTACTCTATTCGGTGAGACTCCCCCCGAAGTATTCTATCGGTGTAACTTTCAAATTTCAGTGAAACTCATGCCAATGACCCTTTCTCTTGTCAATAAATATCTTTATCAGTGTGACATTTGAGTTGGAAAGACTATGTGACTTCCTCCCGATAGCCTTTTGATGAATCCCCTTTGTACCTTATCAGTAAGACCCAACGCTTTCGGTAAGACATTACTCTGATAGTCTTTTGTTTGGCCAATACATCATTCCACATGCTAGTCGGTAAGACATATATGAGTTTGTTATGACTCACACTGATAACAATTCTCTTGCTGATATGATTCTTCTGTTGTTGAAACAAAAGATGTGTCTCGCCGATAATCTATAGCAAGTATACATTAGTGAAAAAATATCATAGGTCAGGGAGACCCTTACTTCGTCTTGCCAATATGGGTAATACAATGAAATATCAAAGACTAGATGGATTCAAATGGACCACATGACAAAATATAAGCAAGATGTTATGACAAGGGAATTTTATGCTTATGATGAGGACTTATTTTGGAAACTCATGAATGTAATTGATTGTGAAATTTCAAATTTTCATAGTTCTAACAGTGGCTCCGTCTGGGGATGAATGATTGTGAGATCATTGCAAGGATCTAGATTTCTGGGTGAACAAACCAAACTCAAGGTGATGGATCAAGTGAGGAAAATGGAATGAATGGAAATGAAAGTGACCCTACTCTACTGTACATGGAAAAATTATTTTGAAAGAAGGAAAATCAGGATTTTCCATGTACTAGCAAGTCTTGTTCCTTTTATTTCCTAAACTATTGTGCATGGAAGATAGAATTTTGAAAGGATTGTCAAGAATTGTCCATGCACTAGCAACCCTTAATCCTCTGTATCGTTCAAGAGAAAAAATGCTTCAAAAATTTCCCATGCACAAGCAATTCCTAATCTTCACCAGCCATATTTTGTAGATAGTATGAATCTTCACCTTTCTTTCCAATAACCACAAAAGGTCCTAGCCACAAGGCTTCAAACTTCCAATGCTTTCCCTTCTCCTAGCACCTTGCATTCCACATCAATACCAAATCACTTTCTCCAAATTTTCTATCCTTCGCCTTTTTATCAAATAGATAATTCATCTATGTATGTAACTTCATTTTTTGGTTTTGGGCAACTCTCCTTATTTCATCAAGTTCAGCTAGTTGCTCCATTCTTTCCTCCATAGGTTCTGGAATATCCAAATCTTCTTGAAGGACAAACTTGTAGACTGGTAACAAATTCTGCAAAGGCATCCTAGCTTGTGTCGCATAAATCAATTCAAATGGAGATTTTCCAATTGCCTTTTTTACTGTAATCCTATCAGCCCAAACATCCAATTTTAATTTTGAATCCCAAGCTTTCTTGTTCTGACTTAACATCCTCCTTATA
Source organism: Sequoia sempervirens (assembly GCA_007258455.2). Taxonomy (NCBI): domain Eukaryota; kingdom Viridiplantae; phylum Streptophyta; class Pinopsida; order Cupressales; family Cupressaceae; genus Sequoia; species Sequoia sempervirens. The sequence continues at coordinate 377,827,914 of VDFB02047230.1, read as the reverse complement.
ATCTTTAGAAGACTCTTATTGCTAGACTTTGCTTGACCATTAGCTTGTGGATGGTAAGGGGTTGCATAAGAAATGGTAATGCCATATATGCTACAAAAATTTCTGAATTCATCTAATTTGAAACACATCCCATTGTTAATGATCAATCTTATTGGTGTACCAAGTCCGGTAATGATGTTTTCCATTAGAAAATTTGTCACAACTCTAATTGTAGCCTATTTAGTTGGGATTGCTTCAACCCATTTGGTAAAATAATCAGTGGCCACCAGTATCCATCTATGTCCACCACTTGATTTTTCTTGTACCTCTTCAATGAAATCAATTCCCCATTGATGAAAAGGGGCATCATCCTGCAAGGGTCGAAGTGGAAAAACTCCCTGATGCTTTAGTTTTCTAGAGAATTCTTGGCAGGCCTCACATTTTCTTACATATGTAAAAGATTTATTAAAAACCTTTGGCCAGTAGTAACCTGCCCTGATAATTTTATGCGCAGTTGTCTTTGCTGAGTAATGTCCTCCAAAAACCCCTTCATGCATTTCACTTAAGACATTCCTTGCTTGTGATTCATCCAGACATAACAATAGTATACCATCCCTATTCTTCCAAAATAGATCTCCATCCATGACATACTTAGATGCCCGCAACTTCAAAGTTCTTTTCTAGCTATCACTCAATTCCTTTGGACACTTCATGTATTTAAGATAATGCATGATATCTGTATACCATGGAGTATGCTCAATGATCGTGATTGCATTCTCTTCTTCTACACTGCAAATTTGATTTTCTTCAATATTCGCCTTTTCCATTAACTTAGCCAAGCCTTGACCTCTTACCAGTTTAGTATTTTGTATCTCCATGTCAAACTCTTGGATTTTGTTAATCCATCTGCATCTTTTTCCTATTATTTTAGATTGTGTCAGAATATCTTTGACAGTTGCATGAGGGATGTAAGAAACCACCTTTTCTCCCAAGATATGGCATGAAAGCTTTTATAGCTTTCACTAATGCAAATGCCTATTTTTCTATTCTATCATACTTTAATTCAGACCCCTATAATGACTTACTAAAGAAAGACATGGGTTGTTCATAACCATTCTCATTCATTTGTAACATAATAGTAGTAATAGTCTGCATTGAGGTGAAAGAAAATATCTAAAAAGTTTTTGCAAAATCCAGAGATTTGAGGACAGGAGCTTCCTTGATGGCTCTTTTGATGGATATAAAAGCTTCCAAAGCCTCTGCAGTCCATTCTATTTTTGGTCCTTTCCTCAACATTTTTGATATGGGTTTAATGATCTTAGAAAAGTTAGAAACAAATAGATCCTAACAAAATTAATCTGTCCAAAGAATTATTGTATAGCCGTAACAGTTTTAGGAACATGAATTTTATCAATGGCCTCAACCCTCTCAAGATCTATCTTAATCCCTTCTTTTGAAACAATATGTCCCAAGAGCTTACCTTCTGTGACTGCAAAATGACACTTCTTAAGGTTCAAGCTAATACCATACTCTAAGGCTTTAATAAATACCTTCTCCAGATGTTGAACATGATCTTCAGCCTTCTTTGAATAAGTAGTCAGGTCATCCTAATACACCACCATGATAACATTGATCAAATCTACAAATGCCACATCCATAGCTCTTTGGAAGGTTGCTCCTGCATTGGTGAGACCAAATGGCATTCTCAAATAAACATATGTCCCCCAAGGAGTTGTAAATGTCGCCTTATATTGCTCAAATTCCTTGACCTTGACCTGGTTATACTTGGAAAACCCATCCATCATAGATAACAGTTCGCACCCTATTACCTTATGCAATATAGCCTCCATATTGGGTAGAGGATAATTATCTTTGAGGGATGCCATGTTTAGATTTCTGAAGTCTACACACAGCTTGATATCTCCATTTTTCTTTCTCACAGGGACCAAGTTTGAGACCCATGTTGAATGCCTGATTGGTTTAATGATTCCACCATCTCTGAGCTTTGCCAATTCTTCTTGCATTTTAGGCTCCAAAGTTGGATTTATGGGTCTTTTCTTTTGTCTGAATGGCTTAGCATATGGCTTCAATGGTACTTGATGCTGAAAAAAATCCTCCCTATATACTTTTAGATCTTCATAAGACTAAGCAAACACATAATTATATTTTCTTAGCAATTCTATCAGCATTCTTCTAATTATAGGGCTTATCTTCTTCCCTATGTACACATTTCTTGGTGCCATTTCAGTTCCTAAATTAATCTCTTCAATATCTTCCCTTTTGACTGGTGTTTGCTTCATGAGGGAATGATTACTCCCATCATATACTCTCTCCAATGCCACCAGTCCTCTAGGAAGCTTATTAGTTTTAAGCTGTAAGATCTCCTTCCCAAATACTATCTGCTTCCCATCCACTTCTGCAACAAAGGCATTGAAGTCAATCTCCTGGGCTTCATACTAATTTATACAGTGGAGAAATTTCAAAAGGTCAGCATCATCATTAAAAACCTTCCAACTATATATATTTTCAGGCACAACAGGCCTTGTCTTGAACTCAATTTGTGATATTCCAGCCAATGTAGTGTCATCTCTTTTTAGTGCCACATTTGCTAAAAAATCTGCCATTATGTTCTTTAACCTATCAATCCACTCAATTGAGAATGCATCAAAAAAATCAATTGTGTCCCATACAACATTCCTGTATTATTTCAGTCTTTTATGTTTTGCTACATACTTGGACTTAAATTGTGAAACAGCCAACTCAGAATCCCCTAGGACAACCAACAACTTGATTTTATGTTTCACAGCTATCTTCAAACTTGTTATTAAAGCTTCATATTCCGCCACATTGTTTGTACATTTAAATGTTAACATGAATGAATACTTGAATGCAATACCTTCAGGTGAAACAAACACAATCCCAGCTCCATTACCTTCTTGGTTGCATGCTCCATCAAAATACATTTTCCACACTTTATTGCAGTTTTGTGCCACATGCTTTTCAATTGGATCACTATTGGTTAATCCTAGCTGGGTTGGTTCTATCTTAAAACTCCCAAGATCAACATCACAAAAATATTTGATTTGATCTTGTGGTACACAGTCAACAACCTGATTCATCCTTGGATCCCTGCATAACTTCACTTCTTGACCATTTACCAGAATTGTTGCATAAGACAGATCAAACTGGACATTTCCACCAATAGTTGTCATCCACTATCTTGATAAAAGCATACCAAACTAAGGAGGGGTGTCTATTACTATTATATCAATATTATAGGCCACTTGAGGATAAGCAGCTAGCTTGACTTCAACATCTCTCATTATACCCACCATAGGAACAGGTCGGTTATCCGTTGCATAGCATTTCCCTTCATATGTATCTACCCACATGCCTAGTTGCTTTATCACTCCTACTGGCATAATATTCATAGCAGCACTAGATTCTATCATGAAGTTCCTCAACAATTTGTTATTTATTAGTAATGTAGTAAAAAAAGGATCAACTAGTGGAGGATTTAACACTGAATTACTAAGGCACACTTCTGGGATATTTACTTTCTCGTGCTTATTTTTAGTAGCCATCTTACTTTCAGAATTTATATGTTTTTCATTTCCATTTGTTATTAATTGAACAACACTGTCTCTGTATTCCTTAATTTTCATCATCTCAAGTAGTTGCACAGACATTTTTACCTGAGATAAAGCCTCAGTGAAGTCAAAAGAAGAACCCTTCGCCTTAATCATTTTCTTTTGTTCTGATGTTTCTCCTTTGTTCTCTTCTTTTTCTTTTTTACTTGGCTAATCAATCTTTTGTATTTCTTTACGTAATTCCTTTACTTCCTCCTTTTGGACAGGCTTTTGTTCACTTTTATCATTTTGTTTATTTTTTGTTTTCTTCGAAGCTCCTTGTGTTATTTTTTTATTCTTCATAAAGATTCCTCCAGGGACACCTTCCTTCTCATTTACCGTCCTATTTCTCAACCAGTACTTACTCTTTGCTTCTTCAACTGTAGCAACAGTTAATCTCTCTATCTCATCTTTAGTGAGTTTCCTCATGCTGCCCTGAGTAGGTGTTTCAACAGAATGTTGCTCTATATAATCTTCTTCATAGTCATAAAGGATCTCTTGTTCAACCATGTGGACATTTTATTTCTAATTTAAAACATCATATTCATAACCTTCATCCTCTAAAGATGAATACCTATCCTCCACACGGTGAAAAGTGTTTGAAGTCAACTTGTATACTGTGTGATCTTCTCCATTGTTTCCCATCAACATTCCTTCTTGCATTCTTTGGGCTACAAAACAATAATCTGGGGAATGTGGCTTATCACAAACTTCACATAAATAATTTTTATTTACCATATAGGTTCCCTTCTTCCTTAGTGGATCAGGAGTTTCTTTGTTTCTAGGCCTATCTGTTATAGGTTTTCCATCTTTCCAGTTTGTGTTATAAGGCATGTCATGCAGGCTAGGCCTTTCATTCCTATTTGTGTTCTCCTATTTATATTGATAATTGTTGGTTTGTTGGGGAGCCCTATGATTGTCTCTTTTATCAATTATCCCTTTAGCCCTCCTATTATTTTCAATTGTTAATGTTGTCTTCTGGGCTTCAGCCAAGTCTCTTGGGAACCTATTTCTCAGTTCATACCCTGTTTTAGGATCAAACGCATTCAAATAAACACTCAATGCTACAGAGTCTAGAAATTTTGATCCAGGAGGTATTTTATTCTGTAGTTTATTGAATCTTTAGTTGAAATCATAAACTGAGTCATTATGATTTTTCTGAATTTGCATCAATTCATGAAGAGAAACATCAGGTACACTTTGATTCCCATATTGCTCGAGGAATCAGTCCTGAAATATTTGGAGAGAATCAATAGAGGCTGTTGTTAGGCTATTGAACCAATCCCTAGCTTCTTCAATAAGCGACATCATGAATAGCCTCATATGTAAATCTTCATAAGGTACATCCAAATCTTTAATGAAGGCACTGAAACTCCTTAAATGGTCTTTAGCAGAAATTGCACTACTTCCTGTAAACTTAGGCACTAGACCTCTCCAATTGCCATCCATAGGGTAAGGATATAAATGAAACCCTACTAATTTAAACTGTTTGATCGTTGTTGTATACTGGTGAGGGGGAGGGTTAGGTGGATACTGATATTGGTACATCAGATTATTGAATTATGTATGATGATGTGGTGCATAATGTTGATTATGAGGTGGTTGCATATTTGTATACTATGTGGGAATATGAGGTGAATGATTTGGCTGTTTGTATTGATTCCCTACTTGATGGTGAGGAACCCATGGTGGATCAGAAGGCCCTACACTATGATTACCCTGCTTATGAGATGGTACATACTTTGGGCAACCAGATGTCTAGACAGTATTTTGAGTTTTCTGCAAGCCAAAATCTCTCATTGCTTATATCATCTGGGCTTTCTCCTATTCTTTTCTCTCTTTTCCCTGAGATTCAAACCGTGATTTGATTTCCTCATAAGTTAAAGATTCATAATCATCTTCAGGAGTTTCATGATCAGTGCATCCATTCTGATTACCTTCCATTTTTTTTATCATATTCATGAGCTAAATTCTGATTCCCTTAGCTTCAAATTTAGCATGCCACTCTGCCTATTTCTGAGGATCATAAAAAGTTAAAGGATTTCTTTGATATTTTGTGGTACAAGGCTCTATGCTCGAATTATCTCTCCATATATCATAGCGATCATATCTTTCACAATGTGCTTTTGATGCTTTGTATTTGTATGTTATGCACATGTCCTCACTTATCCTTTTTCCCTTATCAACCTTGTCATCTTTGTGTGTCCATTTAATGCTACCAGCAAGAGCTCTAGTATGACCTCCCCTATATTAAGATCTTCTTCCATTCATGTTGCAATGTTTTTATCAGAGTTGTCACTCACTTTTCAAAAGTGAGAAAGTGTCTGATATTTCTTATTCCTAGAGAAGTCTATTCAATGTTTTTGACTCTATGATTAAGGCCCTGATTCTAAGTTGACTCCCCAGCAGAGTCGCCAATTCGTTAGCTCTCAAAAATGCGGGCAAAAAACCTTAAGAGGCTGCCAATCTCTTGGTCCATTTTAGGGTAACAGACAAGGTCAGATGTTTTAGACCTTCTACTCTTTAGATGCTGCTAGACCTAGGCAGGTGTACCTATATGAATGAAGCAAACTTAATGTGCTTATTGATGAGCTTAAAATATGCTCATAATTTGGAGGTTATGATAAACTTTTAATGTCTTTACTTTTGTTATTTCTTGGCTGTTTAAACTTTGTTGAAACCTTTTATGGGGATATCCTGTAGCATAATACTTTCATATTCCTGTAGCTCATTGTGTTGACTTGATTGCATTTATTCCTCGTTGACTCCCTAAAATGGCTAGTATATCATATACAGTTTTTGAATGATGAAGTAGATTTAAAATGTGTGATTAATGAATAGATATCGTGTATGTGCCATACACCTTTTCTTTTGCATCTATTACATTTTGTTTCGCAGGTTGTTGAAGAATGATCGAGTCAAGCGCAGCCGATCTCAGCCTTGCAGTAAAGTCCATTTCCTGCACGACTTCGAGGAAGCTCCGGCGAAGACTCTTTGACCGAAACTATGGGAAAGAATTTTAATGACAGTCAATCTGGAAAGAGTGGAGTGCTAGATTTTCTCCAAATTGGGTTGAACACATAAATTCATTATGAAGTATGTTCCTTGATTCGGGGATATACTTTACTTCCACAACTTTCTTTGGTAGGATTAGTTAGTTAGTTGCTCTCCTATTTTTAAATAAAGTTCTCCTCCTGCACGAGGGAGACAGAGAGGAGAGGATAGTTAGAAAGTAAAAGATGATAGTTAGTAAGTTGGAAGCATAGTAATAGTAGATATCATGTAAGAGTCAGTATGATAATGAGAAACAAAATCTGTATGATCAAAGACAGAGTTTGTTGTTAGTTTCCACATCAACAAAGCAATGTATACCATTCCGTTTTCATGAATAAAGTTTGATGAAGTTCTGAGTTTAGCATCTATGTAATTAGTAGATGTTTGCTAAGGGGGCCCACTTAGTAAGTATATGTAGCTAATTAGTTAGTTGTTATTTTCTGTTGATCTTCAGTTAGCCTTCATCTTTGAAGTTTTCATACAAACTCAGTCTTATAGTGCTCCTGCAGCATAGAGAGTCCATCCTTGTGACTGTTCCTGCAGCATAAGGCTAGTTCAAAGTTTGTGTTTCAGTCGTAGTTGTTATGATTCCTATCATAGTTGAGTTAAATAATTTTTCATTACCGTTATGTGGCTTAGATAGAATTTCTTTCCAGTATTATTTCTGCTAAGATTTGAGTGAAACTAGTTCCTAGTGCATATATTTTGCTGTCCCATTTAAAGTCTACATCCCCTGGTTTGACAAGTAAAATGGACATCTATAGAAAGATATAAGTCACCTATTGAAATGTCCAATTCCCAGGAAAGGTTTTACTATGATTTTCATATCCTTTTGTGGGCGCGAGCCATTTTTGGCACTGTTGTCGGGGATGGCATCTAGCTAGGAGTCTGATAGAAGTAATTTTCAACATTAGTTTAGTCTGTTAGTCAAAAATTTTCAAAATATTTCAAGCCACTACTCACCGTATTGCATGCATATAAGAAGAAGAGACACACTGGGAAGGTTTCTCCCTGAAAATTTGTTTATTGAACTACCATTTGACCCAGCTGATAATGAACCTGAGGAAAATCCATTCGCTCTATTATTCCAGCAACCAGACATGGCAAATAATCCACCTAATAATCCACCTCTTGCATTTGAGTTTCCCATTGTTCCCCAACAAGATACTGACAATCTTAAAAACATTCCCTCTTCCTTGCTTCCAAAGTTTTATGGCTTGGTTACGGAGGATCCAGAAACTTTTCTGTTTGAATTTGATGTCCTCTGTCGCAGTTATGACTACAACACAGACGCTCATAAACTAAAGTTATTTCCTTCCACCTTGAAGGAAGGAGCTCTCAAGTGGTTCATGAGTCTGGGAAGAGGTGTTGTAGATAGTTGGGCCACCATGCAGATGAAATTCCTTGAAAAGTATAAGGAATATTGTAAAAGTGCCAGCAAAGGTGATGACATATTCTGAATTCAGCAGAAGGAGGATGAAAGTCTGGAAGATTATATTTCCAGGCTTTTGTTTTCACTAAAAAGGAACTCAAACCATAATCTCAACAAGGACTCTCAGAAACTACTCTTTCTAAGGGGAATCAGTGATGCTTGTATTGACGCCCTGGACCTAATGGGAGGAGGCGATATCACCCAACTGCCTTGGGATGATATAAATAAAATGTCTTAACTACTCTCGAGCAATAGTTAAGAAAGGTCAAGGTCACCATGCTACAATGGGGAAGTCTTCTTCTAGTGGAGTTTCCTAGACAGAGATAACAAATTTTCTATCTGATTTCAAGCAAGACATCATTAATAATATGGCTACACAACTGGACACTATACAAGCTCGGAAGAAACATGCAAAGGATGAGGTAGTTTTGGCTGAGTTCTATCCATACTGCAGACAGAAGAAGCGTGATTGTAGATGCAAGATGGTGGCTAATTTGGAAGCTAAGCAACTGCCTACTGACTTCAAACCAGTAGAAGGTGATGATGATCAAGTGTTCTTTATTGCGCAAAGGAGACCATGGGCCCAAATACAAGGTATGCCTCAAGATCCTTTAACTTTTGGTAATCCTTATTTTGGTTATAATAACCAATGGAAACATGCATATGGCCCACCACCACCCTGGAATCCACCTCAACCAAGTTGGCCTAATTATCAGACCCCACAATGGAAATCTCCTCAAGGAGGTTGGCAGCAGCCACAAGGAAAATGGACCCCACCTTCAGGAAATTGGCAACAAAATCCTTAATGGAGAGGTCCTCAGCAATGGAAAAACCACTCTCTTAGATTCCTGCAGCTTCCATAGCCACAACAACAGGCCCTCATGCCACCTTCTGCAGCAACTGCCACAAATCCTGGCCCTCCAAAGCAAACGCCTATGCTTGCTCAGCTGTTGCCCAATCCCAATAATAAGCAACAGCAGCAGCCGCAAAAATCAGCATATCTTGCTGAAGCCAACCAATATCAAGCTTATGCCTTAAATGTTAATGACATCCATCTCAGGTCTGGAACTACTTTACCTGCTCCCAAACCACCTCTGATTACTGAAATACCAGATTCTCCCCTTGAAGAATCTACTTTACTTGTTGTTCCTACTGAGCATATGCCTATACCCGATACAGTTTCTCTGGAACCTGTTTTGCAGAGACAAGACAAACCACATTTTCCTTAGAGGTTGCAAAGAACTGAATCTAAATCCATAGAAGAACCCATTTTTGACATTCTGGATCAACTCAAAAATGTACAGATTCAAATTCCTTTATTTTAGGCTATTAAAGATGTTCCCATCTTTGGAAAAACTATTAAAGAAGCCTATTTGAAGAAGCCTGGATAAAAGAAAAAGGATCCCCAAACAATTCATGTCTTAGGGAAATTGGCTGATATAATGTTGGGAAATATAGTCATTCCAAAGTATATTGATCCCGGAAGTCCTGTAGTGCAGATACACATAAATGGCCAAGTTGTAAAAAATATTTTGATTAATTTAGGTGTTTCCATTAATGTCATGACAAAACATACTATGGACTCCTTGAATATTTCAAACATTAGGCCTACACCCACAGTTCTGTAGCTTGCAGACAGCTCCACTGTTAAACCTGATGGGATGGTGGAAGATGTAATTGTCACTCTTGAATCTTGGGAGTATCCTGCTAATTTCACAATATTATCAGTTAAGACAACTTTAGGAGGGTATCCAGTTATCCTTGGTAGACCATGGTTAGCAACTGCTGATGCTTTTATAGGATGTCATTCTGGAGATATGACCATTTCTGATGGGCAGTCCACAAAGAAATTGGCCTTGTATCTGCCTGCTAGACCTCAACCACATTTGTCCCAACCTGTTTGGCCAGATGTGGGGGAAGAGACTGAAGAAGCCAATTCTTTGGCTCAATTAATGATGCTTCAAAATGATCCATTCTCACAACTTCAGAGTGAAGATGCTTTTCTTTTTCAAATTCTACAATTTAACTCTGATACGGGTAGTTCATCTGATCCAAGTGGCAGTCATCATCAATGTTTCCTGCAGCAACTAGATTCTGAGAGTTCATTGCCTAAACTTCCAACAGTTTTTCATAACTTGCTTCCACAAGAGGTACAAACATTACCTATTGATTCTATGAGTAATCTCATTAAGCAGATAGAATTGTCTCCAGATCATTGTTTGAATGTTAATAGCAAGTTGTCACAATCTCAAGAGGCTGACTTATTAAAAATGCTACAAGAACATCATAAAGCTTTTGCATGGGAATATGGGGACATGAAAGGAATAGATCCTCGAGTTTGTACTCATAGAATATATATTAAAGAAGATTGTTCACCAGTTAGACAACCTCAAAGAAGAGTAAATCCAGCACTTAGAAAAATAGTGAAAAATGAACTTCAAAAGTTGCTTGATGCTGATTTTATTTACCCAATTTCTGATAGCCAATGAGTTTCTCCATTAGTCATTCTCCCCAAGAAAGGAGGAAAATGGAGAGTGTGTGTGGATTACAGAGAGTTGAATAGTGCCACTAAAAAAGATCACTTTCCACTACCTTTTGTAGACCAAGTACTAGACTCACTATATGGAAAAAGATATTTTTTCTTTTTGGATGGTTATAGTGGGTACAATCAGATAAAAATAGCCCCTGAAGATCAAGATAAGACCACTTTTACCTGTCCATGGGGAACATTTTCTTATTCAGTCTTTCCTTTTGGTCTATGCAATGCACCAGCAACATTTCAGAGAGCAGTAATTAGTATCTTTGCTGATATATCTTATGAATGTATAAAAATTTACATAGATGATTTCACTACCTATGGAGTCACATTTGAAGAAGCATTGATGAATTTAGAAAAGGTATTGAAAAGGTGCAGAGAGCAAAATTTATCTCTAAACAGTGAAAAGTGTTTTCTGATGATGGAAGAAGGTATTTTTTTAGGTCATCACATTTCAAAGAATGGAATTCAGGTTGACCATGCTAAAATTGAAGTTATTATGAATTTACAAACTCCTGCAAAACAAAAAGATGTCAGAAGTTTTCTTGGTCATGCAGGTTATTATAGAAGGTTTATAAAAGACTTCAGTAAAATTGTCATCCCACTTTATGTCTTGTTAACAAAGGATTCCCAATTTGAGTGGACAAAGGCCTGTGAAAAATCCTTCCTACAACTTAAGAACTTGCTTACTAAAGCCCCTATTCTTCAAGGACCAAAATGGAATTTTCCTTTTCACATACATGCTGATGCATCTGATTTTGGTATAGGAGCAGTTTTAAGTCAAAAAGAAAATTCAATTGAGCATGCTATCCACTTTATCAGCAAAAACCTTCAAGGTCCTGAACTCAACTATACTGTTACAGAAAAGGAATTACTTGCAGTAGTGTATGCTTTGAATAAATTTAGGCATTATGTCACAGGTTATCAGATATTCATTCATACTAACCATGCAGCAATCAAGTACCTGATGAACAAACCTGCCATTTCTGGTAGATTGGCACGATGGCTCCTGTTGTTACAAGAATTTGATATCACAATCATTGACAAACCAGGAAGAGCTAATGTTGTAGCTAACTTTTTATCAAGACTTCAATCAGCTGCACCTGATGAACATGAAGTTATTGATGATAGGTTTCCTGATGAACACTTGTTCTCTATTGTTGCACAAACTCCATGGTATGCAGACATTGCCAATTATCTAGTAGCAAACAGAATACCAGCTCACTTTTCCCCAAAAGAAAAGAAGTTGTTGATAAAGAAAAGTTTTAACTTTTCCTGGATCGCAAATTGTCTGTTCTATATTAGACCTGATCAAGTAATGCGAAGATGTGTAAGAAAATATGAGACTTATGATATCTTGCATGCTTGTCATGATGAACCATGTGGGGGGCATTTTGCAGTAAAAATAACAACAATGAAGCTTCTTACAATAGGGTACTACTGGACATCATTACACAAGGATGTTGTGGCCTATACAAGGAAGTGTGATAGATGCCAGCATATGGGAAGACCAACTAAGTCAAATGAAATGCCACTATATCCGTAGGTCATAGTCACCCCTTTTGATAAATGGGGAATGGATTTTGTAGGACCAATTGATCCACCATCAAATGGAAAGTCATACATTCTAGTTTGCACAGACTATGTCACAAAATGGGTCGAGGTAAAAGCTATGACTCATGCCGAAGATAACAAAGTTGCTGAATTTATGTATCAACAAATTTTCACAAGATTTGGAGTTCCCAGAGAGCTTGTAACTGATCAAGGAGCTTAGTTTACCTCAAATCTGATCACTGCACTAATGAATGACTATAAGATTAAACATAGGAAGTCTAGTCCCTATCATCCTCAAGCCAATGGTCATGCAGAGGTAACAAATAGAGAAATTGAGGTGATTCTCACAAAGACAGTGTAGATCCATAGAAAAGACTGAAGCAATAGACTTCCTGAAGTAGTTTGGCTTATAGGACTACATGGAAGACAACAATTGGGTTTACACCTTTTGAGCTGCTTTATGGGAAAACAGCTATGTTACCCATAGAATTTGAACATAAAACTTTGAGAATAGCTCTTGAACTTAACATGGACTTATCTGAAGCATAGAAGGACTGTCTTCTACAGCTAAATGCTTTGGACGAAATGAGAAAAGCCACCCTGCAGCACACAGAAGCAATCCAACAGAAAAGAAAGAAATGCCATGATCACCACATCAAAACCAGGAAATTTTCTGCTGGAGATTGGGCCCTGTTATATGATTCTAGATATCAAGACAACCAGGGTAAGCTCACAACATGCTGGCTTGGCCCCTATGAAGTTGAAAATGTATTCGACAATGGAGCTGTACAGCTGGTGACAATTGATCCAGTTTGTTTTAAATTGCTCGTCAATGGCCACTGACTCCGGTTGTACCATAAACCAATTTCAAAAGAAAAATTTATGCAACAGTTCATTTAGGTTCCTCCCACTACTCTTCCTACAACAGAAGGCTTTAGCCTTTCTCTTGCAGCATTGCCGTAATTTTCAAAAAGCATGCCCATAATAAAGGTTTTCTTTTAAGGAAACCCCTTTTTTTCCATTTTCATTTATCGCCCCCATCTCAATTTGTTATCTTCCATCCATCCATCCCATCCATCCATTTCATCCACCACGTCACCCATCCACTTCATCCTTTCGTATCACCCTTAATTAAGATATATTTCCCACTTGTCACTTCATGCAGCGCCGTCATCTTTCTTCACACGTACGTGCAATTATCAAAGGTATGCCATATCTTTTCTTATCGCATATTTGATTTATTTCATTCTATTCATTTACTGCTATGCAAGTACCGGTCATTATTCCTGAATCTCTACCTGTTCTTTAGTACATGTGAGGACACATGTCATACTTTAAGTAGGGGGCGGGGTAATCCATATTTTAAAACCTGTCTTTTCGCTGCTGCTATAACTGCATAAATAACCTTTATTTAATGCCTTTCTGGTACTTTCCAAATGTGATCGCATGTCATTTAATGCATATTTTTCTTATAAACTATGATTAAGACTGCTTGTTCAAAAAGCTCATTTTTGGAAAAAAAGAAAGAAATGTGATGGCACGATAGAAGCAAAATCAGAGCAGAAGGGGAAACAGAGAATTTGAATCTTCAGCAAGGAATTGAGTTTAGCTAAGAAAAATTGCAAACATGGGTGGTCAGTTGGTGCGACATGAGCCTATAGCTCATGAATTGTTACTTCAAAATCCGCAAACAACCCACGCATTCAGTCTCTGTGGATGATTAAATTATTTCTTTAGCTTAAATGATTTTGATGAGGAGGCTGTTGGAAAATTCTTGAGAACCCTTTCTGAAGGGGAAGCCACCGTATGGGGTCTAACAGTTGTTGCAACTGAAGACAGAATTGCTGAGGTAACTGGGCTTCCAGCCGTTGGAGAAAACTTTTCTTCAGACACTGCAGCTGCAAGGGCTGAGTTTTCAATGCCTGTTGATGGACCTCTGGAAGTCTCCAAGCAGGGATGCAAGCATGTGTCACTGCCTCCTCCATATTCAGAGTATGCCACTTATATAATGAGGTATTTTACTTGTGAATGCCATTTTTCCTACTTGCATTCTCATAATTTTAAATTATTAAGCCATATGAGGCATGGGTTAGTCATAAACGTTCTAAATTTTTTGTTAAAGTTTTTAGAAAAAAGTGCCCATGGAACTCAACAGGGGAAAGACAATTCTGTCACTCATCATGGCCTTATTAAATTACTAATTGAGTGCTCTTTGAGAGACATCTCACCTCTCTCCTGGCAACAATTTGCTACCCAAAAGAGTTTACAAATACCACAACCTCCTAGGGTACTTACCCCACGGCCTCAAAGAAAGAAGAAAGAAATTGCATCTACTAGTGAAACAAGGCAAGGGTCATCTACTCCTGTAGCACCTAGTCCTGCAGCTTTTGCACCCGAATCCTCTGCTAGGGTACAAACTAGGTCTGCCACTAGGAGAGAGAAAGGAAAAACAAAGGCAGAAGGGTCCCCTGAATCTGACCCTCATCCTCAGAAAAGACAATGCTCCTCTCTTGCAGCACCTTCCTCTGCAGCTGTTTCTCCTACAACAACACCTGTTGCTATTACCAGTTCACCGTCATCCTCTGGTAGGGCAGAGTCCTCTAAACAAACAAGAAAAAGAAAAGCTACCGGAACACCTCCTGCAGCCACATCTGTGCCAAGAAGGGTTTCCACAAGGAAATAATCTAAGACCTCCCCTGCTTCACTGCAACCTGAGGTGATTGTAATTTCAGAAGGGTCTGTTGAAACTGAATTTAATGTTTCTCAGAATGACTCTGAGAATGCTGCTCAGAGTTCATTCGTTCCTGAAGAGGAACAAGTTGAGACAAAAGAAACAGGGCATAATGAGCAAGGGTTACCAAATCTTGATGATTTGGTTGCTGATGCTGCTATGCAATTTTCAGAGGAAGCACAGACTTCTCCACCACAGCAACAGGAAGAATTTATCTTGCAGCAAGAGCAAGAACAGATTGAACGATTGAATGTGCCTAGTGAAGTTGTATTTCACCCTGCAATTTTTAAAGCCATTGTTGTGTATAGGAGGACGTTTTTAATTGAGTTTTTGGAATATGTTAAAGATAATTGGGAAACAGTTACATTACAAACTCTGATTTTTCGACACATAGCCCAGACTGATATGCAACAAAGTCTGTGGGAAGTAGAAAAGAAGAAATTGAAAAGGAAAATTGAAATTCAGAAACAAGAAATTGCTGAGTTGAAAGCAAAAATGGACGAAATGTTGAAAGTAACTGGTCAAATTATGGAATGCAGACCGCCACCCAGAGTTTATGCTCTATGCCTTAAAGAACAGTTTTTATGGTTTCAATTGATGAGAATTTCTAGAAACCAAGACCCTATAATTCACACTGCCAAAGAGTTTTATGAAGCATACCAAGCAGCCCCTAACTGGTTAAGGAATTCTCTGTGTGAATTTTATTTGCATGGCTATTTAATACCATTTGAAATAGAATGGAATCCTCTTCTATACATTGGTGATATTCATTTGAGAGCATTTATGTCATGGGCAGCAAATGAGGCGAATTATGGCCGGTAGTGGGAAACATATGAGGAAGATGAGAAGACAGAGCCTGTCCCATTATGCTCTCAAAGTTCAAACCCACATGTAATGTTGAAAGATTGGTTTGCTCTAACATATGGTATTAATAATGTTTCAGCCAGAGAGAAAATATTTGATATCTGAAAGAAATTATATGATGAATTCCAGGCACAACAATATTCGTTTTGGAGATTAGCATATACCAGAAGTGAGAAAAGATGGGAGAGATTAACTATTGGGTTAAGAAAGTCAGAACCACATGGTCCCCTAAATTTTACAACAGCTCTCAAAGGAACCAGCAGATATATTCAATTAGGACTTCAAACAAGATTTGAACTGTGGCTGCCACTAACATTCAGACCCCCTGTGCTAATGTGGCCCATGTATCCTCACCAGGCTATAAATCTTAACAATGAATTAGAAGACCGAAGATATGAAAGGTGCTGGGATTTCAGAGGATTCTATTACAAGTTTGGACATCCATTCTAGAGTCATGCAGCCACTACTGACTTCAGAGAAACCACCAGGAAAGTTAATGCTAGAGGACCAGCATTGGGCTAAGCAGGGGGCAGTGATGAGCTTAAAATATGCTCATAATTTGGATGTTATGATAAACTTTTAATGTCTTTACTTTTGTTATTTCTTGGCTATTTAAACTTTGTTGAAACCTTTTATGGGGATATCCTGTAGCATAATACTTTCATATTCCTATAGCTCATTGTGTTGACTTGATTGCATTTATTCCTTATTGACTCCCTAAAATGGATGGTATATCGTATACAGTTTTTGAATGATGAAGTAGATTTAAAATGTGTGATTAATGAATAGATATCGTGTATGTGCCATACGCCTTTTCTTTTGCATCTGTTACCTTTTGTTTTGAAGGTTGTTGAAGAATGATCGAGTCAAGCGCAGCCGATCTCGGCCTTGCAGTAAAGTCCATTTCCTGCACGACTTCGAGGAAGCTCCGGCAAAGACTCTTTGACCAAAACTAAGGGAAAGAATTTTAATGGAAGTCAATCTGGAAAGAGTGGAGTGCTAGATTTTCTCCAAATTGGGTTGAATGCATAAATTCATTATGAAGTATGTTCCTTGATTCGGGGATATACTTTACTTCCATGACATTCTTTGATAGGGTTAGTTAGTTAGTTGCTCTCCTATTTTTAAATAAAGTTCTCCTCTTGTGCGAGGGAGACAGAGAGGAGAGGATAGTTAGAATGAGTAAGATATGATAGTAAGTTGGAAGCATAGTAATAGTAGATATCATGTAAGAGTCAGTATGATAATGAGAAACAAAATCTGTATGATCAAAGACAGAGTTTGTTGTTAGTTTCCACATCAACAAAGCAATGTATACCATTCTATTTTCATGAATAAAGTTTGATGAAATTCTGAGTTTAGCATCTATGTAATCAGTAGATGCTTGCTAAGGGGGCCCACTTAGTAAGTATATGTAGCTAGTTAGTTAGTTGTTATTTTCTGTTGATCTTCAGTTAGCTTTCATCTTTGAAGTTTTCATACAAACTCAGTCTTATAGTGCTCCTGCAGCATAGAGAGTCCATCCCTGTGACTGTTCCTGCAGCATAAGGCCAGTTCAAAGTTTGTGTTTCAGTCATAGTTGTTATGATTCCTATCATAGTTGAGTTAAATAATTTTTCATTACCGTTATGTGGCTTAGATAGAATTTCTTTCCAGTATTATTTCTGCTAAGATTTGACTGAAACTAGTTCCTAGTGCATATATTTTGCTGTGCCATTTAAAGTCTACGTCCCCTGGTTTGACAAGTAAAATGGACGTCTATAGAAAGATATAAGTCACCTATTGGAATGTCCAATTCCCAGGAAAGGTTTTACTGTGATTTTCATATCCTTTTGTGGGCACGAGCCACTTATCTTTCTTGAAATGTTTTTCCCACAATGGTAGATGGAGGTGGACAAATAAAACTAAATTTGGTATAAATTGTATAGAAATATTCAAAGCTAAATCCTAATATGCTTAGTTAACAGATGTAAAAAAAATGAATGAATCTAAATGGTGAAATGCAGAGACTAGTGCCCTATTGGGTATGTGGAGTCAAATGAAAAAGAAATCGGCAAATTATTTGTGGAAAACACTAAAAATTTTAGGCATATGTTTTGTTTATAACTTGTATAAACATGCAAGACTATGATTACTAAGCTCTTCTTAATGATCCAGATGAATTTCCCCAATTATTATGATTAATCAAAAGGATTTAATCCCTCCTTGAAAGAACCAGTTAATTAACCACACAGATACATCAAATGTGCACTGATAAACTAAATATAAACTTATACCAATTTAAATAACCAGAAAACCCAACCCTAGAGACAACTTTAATAATACTTTCAATAAGCACAATAGACAATTGACACCAGAAATGAACCGCCACATCAATTGATTTTCATTGAAATCTCAATTTGAAATCATGCATCATAGTCTCTGATCTAAAAATTTTATTCTACTGTATCCATTTCTAATCTATCTACTGTCTAATCTAATTCTAATCTCATTCATTTATAGTCAGAAATGGATATTTATACATTTGTATCTGAAGAGACACATCATTTCGCATTCCATGTCGGCGTGAAACTATATTCAAACTTCAATTAACAAACTCTAAGACATTCGCCAAGACATCTCGTAGTCACACCGAAGGCCAATATCTCGCCGACAGTCATCCTACATCCTTCATGTTTTGTTGTGACCTCTGTTGTTGAGGAGACATACCACAGATCATACCTTGTCTCTCACCGATATGTATTCTTTTGTTTCTCATGTGTCACTGTAACATTCTCTTGTCGGAGAGACGTCCCATAGACATCTTATGTTTCACCAATAAATTTCCTTAAGTTCACCTTTAGTCACCGTGACCATATCATTCTCTCATCGATGAAGCAATAAGTTGGCATGACATTCAAATCAAAAAGACTATATAACCTCACACTGATAGTCCTTGATAGATTTCATTCGCATTGTCGGTAAAACTGAAGCCATTCGCCAAGAATTTACTTTGATGCAAATTAGTCTTACCGAAGTGTATATCTTTATTAGCGGTTGGAAAGACACTACAAATATGCTGAGACCTCACCTTGGTGAAAAATCTCTCACCAACATGCTCCCGTAGTATCCTTCTAGTCACTAAGACATAAACATGCCCTTGCTGATGAAACCACATTTCGGCATGACCTTCAAGTTTCTCACCAATGAAATTAATCTTACCAATGAAATAAATTCCATCGGCAAGACTATGAATCTTTCAAAAGACTCATACCGATTGCAAATTTCTTGCCGAACCCGTTCCTCCAAATTACTCTATTCGGTGACACTCCCCCTGAAGTATTTGATCAGTGTAACTTTCAAATTTTGGTCAAACTCAAGCCAGTGACCCTTTCTCTTGTTTATCGGTGTGGCATTTGAGTCGGAAAGACTACGTGACTTTCTCCTAATAGCCTTTTGATGAATCCGCTTTGCACCTTATCAGCAAGACCCAACACTTTCGGTAAGATATTACTCTGGTAGTATTTTGTTTAGCTGATACATCATACCACACACTAGTCATTAAGACATATATTCATGAGTTCATTATGACTCACACCGATAAAAATTCTCTTGCCGATATGATTCTTCTATCGCAAAAACAAAAGATGTTTCCTGCCAATAATCTACAGCAAGTATACAGTAGTAAAAAAATATCATAGGTCAAGGAGACCCTTAGTTTGTCTTGCCGATATGGGTAATACAATGAAATATCAAAGACTAGATGGATTCAAATGGAACACATGTCAAAATATAAGCAAGACGTTATGAGGAGGGAATTTTATGCTTATGATGAGGACTTATTTTGGAAACTCATGAATGCAATTGATTGTGAAATTTCAAATTTTCATAGTTCTAACACCCCCCACTGAATGTGAGGAAAGAATGAGCCAATAAAGGTGATGGGAGGGATCATGCAATAGTGAGAATGAAATATTCTACAATCATGGCATGATAAAATGAGTTTGGTTTAAGGGATGATGGGAAAGCAGTTAGTATCATTGAAGTGATACTTGTTCAGTATGTCATTCAATGTTTGACATTCTTCAGTTCGATGTCCAAGAATACAATGATATTTTCAATATGGTATGTTAGAATCTCTAGGATGGATGACCAACCTATTCATATGTGGTAAGAGTATAAGACCTTTGTTTAAAAGCAGTTGAAGTCTCCTTTCACATTCAGGTGGAGGATGAGTAGGAAACTTGAGCTTTTTCAAATTTTAAGGTCATTTTCATTTGCTAGATTCTCCTTTTTCATGAATGGAAGGAGGAAGAGGACCCTTGGGGATCCTAGCATCCTTGTCATTAGAAACAAGTAATGGTTGTTCACATGGAAGGAGAATGTTTAAGTTAGGAGGAGAATCAGAGATCATTGTACCATCATCTCAAAGTCTAAAATATTCAAAAAGGGGGTTTATCAGTATGAGGATTTTCTTTATATCCTAATCCTATTGCGTTTTCTTCTTTTCAATTTTTTTCAAAAAGTTGGTGAATGTTATGCTCATGTGTTGTGTCACAACCTTGTTTATAGAGGATAGTAAATCCTTTTCCATATGTTTCTTCAAGGTTAATGGGAGTGTTTTTGACTTTGTGATCATAAAATTATTGAGGATTTGTTTTTTGAGAGGAACTAAGTCCACTTGATGGAAGGATCTTAGTTCCTTCTTGAGTTTCAAGATGTCAGTATCCAAAGTGATTAGGAGGTGCAATAGTAGGAAGATTTGGTGGTTTCATGGATGGGGAAAAGGCTGCATTGGTTTCAAGGTTATCAAAAAATTTGTTTAAGAATTTGTTCATGCTATCATCGTCTTCTCCAATGATGTCTACATCATGAGGAGGACAATCATGAGGATTTGAAGGAGCATGAGGAAGCTCAAGGTCATTAGGGTCACAACCAAAGTCACAATTGGATATTTCGACTAAGGATTTCAATGAATTCCAAAACTTATTAAAAGGAAATGCCATGATGACAATAGATGCAAGTAAACTAAGATGTAAGAAATAGCAGAAAATAAAGAATATGGAAAGCAAAATTGAAAGTAACTATAGAAAACTGTAATGCAAGAAATACCCAGAAAGTGCCTAAAAATGCAATATGAAATTTATAGGTAGACTGATTCGCCTAGGGTGGTGAATGAGTCCAACTATGATATTTTTTATTTTTTGTAGAAAATTAAAAGTGATTTTAATGTTTTTCAGATGAAAACTAAGGATGTAGATGCATATTTTTAGTTTTGGAATGGTATGATATGCAAAAGGAAGTTTAAATGAGTCTTTCATGAATGCAATTTTAAGAAACCCTAGGATGCAAATATAAATGAAAATAAAAATGATATGATGTTCAATATGTGGGTTCACCAAAATGAACCATAGATTTTTAGGCGTGAGGCTTATAGGCTACTCTTGCACTCTTAGGATGTTTCACCTAAAAGGGGAGAGATAACACTCACAAAAAATCAATGTGATTCACTCAAATTAAGATGTGTATGATGTTATTAAGAATAAATGAGATGATCTAAATGTAACTAAGCTAAGTAATTGAATAGTTATGAATGAAAAACATAAGAAATGTGTAATATTTGAAAACACAATGTTATATGGAAGCATGAACTAAACATGAACAAATGTGAAACAAAAAAGGAGGTTGAATCAGTGTGCACCTGGGTGGAGAATGAAGAGTCTAGACAATCCTGAATGTTGACAGAAAACACTAAAAATATTGAGTGACTCATTCACCACTGATGGTGAATCAGTCCTGCTTTTGATGAAAACTTCTAGAAATAGGTTTCTGAGTGTCAAGATTCATAATCTAACAAAACTTGGATTTCCAACCTTAAGGTGGGACTCATTCACCATTGATGGTGAATCAATCCTCTCCCAAATTTTTGTGAAATCAAGGATCAATTTTGCAGCACCAGATCTGAGATTGTCTTCTTCACAGGTTGATAAAGTCAAATCTACAAAAATGGACTGTAGGTTGCCTCTTAGTTTGAAATAAGGTTTATTTGAATTGAAACATTTTTTTGACTTCTTGACCACCTTTCAACATCTAATTTCTTGAAATTTTTGCACACACAAGTTTGTAGACACACATGCAAAAGGCAGAAAATGGTTAAGGGTTAGGTTATAGGAATTTTCCTTGGTCAAATCCCACTTTGGTAATCAAACCCTTAATGAAGAAATGTAATGAAATAAACAAGGAAATATGAATGAACAACATGCAAATTTTGTAAACTCACCAACCTTGTCGAAGAAATCTAAAGATATGTCAATGGTTCTTCCAAGATACTTGATTGATGCTCGATTGAATGTTGCAAAGTGCTTGAATGCTTGAATGAATGGGTGAATTAGTAAACTTGATGAATGGGGGTTAAAATGAGAATAAAAGCACTTATATATACACACTTGTGCCTTACTAACTTGATGATACCTCATCACAAGCTGACATAAGGTGATTTTCAATTGAAAAATTGAAAGAAACTTTGAAATATTCTGAATTTTGAGCCAAGAGGGACTCATTCGCCACCCATGGCGAATGGGTTTGACCTTGGACTTGAAGGTGGGTGTTAGGAATTATCTTCAATTTAATGGTTTTTGTTGGGATTAAATTCAAAAACATACTTAATTAAGCCTTGTGAGTGCATAAAGGGGTCAAATAAAGCATAAGAAAGGTGTAAATAGTGAAATCAAGCCTAAAAAATCTTCAAATATCATTACAAGACCTTACAATGCTTCAAAATATGACTTGATAAGGGATGAAAAGGTGATTATTAGGTGAATTGTAATGAATAGAGTCTAGAAAAGTATATAAATGTTGTACAAAACTTCACAACACCTTCAAAAGGCATCATAATTTGAATTTTAAAGAGCTAATGTGAATGTTTAAGTCACATTACAACATTGAATCAAAGAAAAATGGACCAAGAATCATGAAGAAAGACCTAAAATACCATGAAAATGTCCAAGGGGCCATTTTTCTATAGTACAAAAAAAAATCAACCAATGGTCATGTCAACTCAAAACTCAACAAAAAATACACAACCATCTACCTCACCCACCCTTGAAGAAGATAAAAACTTTAAAAAAAAATTTGATGAGATAGATTATCAACAAGCACCAAACCCAAAAGAAATGAAAAAACTTTATGGGAGAGGTTATGAACTTGCAAAACAATTGGGTTATAGTGGTAAAGGATGTGGAAAGAAATAACAAGGAATTCATGTCCCTATAGAGCCTACCACACAAGAGATAAAAACTAGTTTGGGGTATTTCCCTTCTAAGATTATGCAAGAAACAAAGAGACCATTGTTAAGGGTATGTGCAGGATCATCATGGAAAAAACAAACCCTTAAGTGGCAAAAAATTTAGAAAAATCAAAGTTAGGAAACTTGACATAAAAATTTGAATAAGTTATCTATATTATTTCAAAAATATGTAACAATAGAATATGTAGCAAATTGAATGTAGTTTCTAAACTACTAGGTTTATTTAAAAAAAAAAAATCTATTTGGTGAAAATTTCAAATTTCAATGCAGTAGTACTTAAATTTCAGGGAAAAAATAAAGTAGGTGTCTGCACCACACTAACCACAATAAAATGATAATATTTTTTATAAGATTTTAAATATAAGTAGAGGACTCATGTGCAGATGTGATGCATATTTTTTTATAATTATTTTCCAAGTAAATAATTAATTATGAATTTTTTATTGCAACCTTTAAAAAATATAAAAAACTCGTATGTATGACCACCTTAACTTGGTCAAAAATTCATGAAATTTAATTTTTCTTTTTTAATCCTATAGTATGTGAAGCATAGAATGTAACGCATGTTTCAAAATAAAAAAATGTGATATCGTTTGAAAGCTATAAATATTTTTCAATCAACATTTCAATCAAGACTTTAGTCGTAATTCAAATAGAAAATTAATAATAATTATTTATTAAATTCAAAGTAAAGCATAGTTTATATTGGTGGAAAGATAAGAATCTCCTTTAAAAAACCTTTTTTTTCATCAATTTTGGGAAAAAAAAATCGTCAACCACATACCCTATGCATACTCATAATATTGCCACTTTTTGGCCCATCATGATCCTACACATACCCTTAAATATCAATACCATCATGTGAAACCAAAAATTAATCTCACCTTGAAATGTCTTAAATTGCTTCATATGGATTTAGAACCATCGTGGGAATACTTTGAGGATGATGAAGCCTTGAAACAAATGCTAGGAGTTTATGACAAACCATCTACTCCCCCTCAAATGAAAAAAATTCACATGCACTATGATTAGCGCCAAACAAAAAGATACATAAGAGTAAAGTAATAAGACAGACATGAGTAAAGAATTATACAACCCTAAATTTCCAAATCCAAGTGCACTTCCTCTGGGAGATACAATTGACATACCAATGGACATCAATGATAAGGAGAAAGTCATTAAGATAAAAAGTGCCTTGATGATGAAGAACAAGATCACAAAATGTTACTCCATGAATTTCTCTAAGTTTTTGCTTGGAAATATTCAAATATGCAAGGAATTGATGCTAAGATAGTGACACACAATATAATCCTTGCTGAAAATACTAAGCCTAATAGACAAATGATATGAAAGATGAATCATAAGATAGCTTTGCTAGTTAAAGGAGAGATTGAAAAACTCCTTGATGCTAGTTTCATAAGACCTATAGATTGTTCTCCTTGGATCTTTAACATTGTCATAGTCACCAAACCTACCAATCATTTAAATTAGGATGTGTACGGATTTTTGTAATCTAAATAAAGCATCTTTAAAATATGATTTTCCCCTTTCTAATATCAATGTGATAGTAGACTCAACTGTGGGACATGCTTTATTGTCATTCATGGGTGGATTTTCCAAATACAATTAAATCTTTATCAATTCTCAAGACCAATACAAAATAGAAACTACAACAATTTGGGAAAAATTATGTTGGGTCATGATGGCTTTTGGATTGAACAATGTGGGTGCAACATATAAATGAGCTATGACACTAGTATTTCACAATTACATACATAAGATTTTGGAAGACTATGTTGATGATATTTTATCCAAATCTTTAACATGACAAGACAATATGAATGTCCTTTGGAAAATCTTTGAGAAAATTTTAAAATAAAATGTGAGATTGAATCCAAAAAAGTTTCTTTGGTGTAGATGGTGGAAAACTTCTAGGTTTTATCATATCCCACAGAGGCATCAAAGTTGACACAAACAAAATTGATGCTATAGTTAACATGCAACCCCCTAAAAATATTGCACAATTACGCACATTACAAGGAAGAATTTAAGCTATCCATCATTTTGTAGCATCCTTAGTTGATCAAACATTACCATTTACACATCTCCTCAAGAAGGATGTGCACTTTGATTGGAATGAGGATTGTAAATAGGCTTATGTGATTTTGAAGGAGTACCTTGCAACTCCACCTATTTTACAACCCGCTACACAAAAAAAACCATTCGTCATTTACATAGCTGCATCATCCCATGCTCTCGCAACATTGTTGGTTCAACAAGACAAAAATAGTAAAGAGCTTCATGTTTATTACATTAGCTAAACTTTGATTGATTATGAGAAATGATACACACAAAAAAAAATTCTTGTATTTAGTACAAGTAAATTGAGACATTACTTACAGAATGTGGAAATACATGTGATGAAAAAATTTGATCCTCTAAAACATCTTTTCAATAAAATAGATTTATTAGGATTCTTGGCTAAATGGGTTATGTTGTTAACAGAGTTTGACCTTAAGCTTTTTTCACAAAAAACAATTTCAAGGACAAGCCTTAACCAACCACATAGCCGTTAGTCCCTCAACCCTAGTGTTACCTAATGTCAAAACATTCCCTGATGAGAATGTATTGAATATATAGAAAGTTGAAGAAGCATGGAAATTATACTTTGATGGATCTAAGTGTATCTATAACAGGATCCGACACTAGGGTTATAATAGTTCCACCTGCAGGAAATCCTATTCCATTATCATACCACCTAAACTTCCTAAGAACCAACAACACATTGGAATATGAAGCATTAATTGTTGGGTTACACTTAATTATAGCTTTGGGAGTGTGAAATATAAAGATATTTGGTGATTCACAATTAGTCATTAAGCAAATAAATGGGACATATCAAGAAAAACATGAAAAATTATCAAAATATAAGGATCTCACAATGACTATTAAACACCTTTGATTCATATACCATCAATGACAACATCCCACAAAAATGGGTAGAAGTTATCCCTCTTCGATCAACAACCGCTGATGTAATATGTTGTTTTATATTGGAACACATTATTTCCCACTTTAGACTTCCTTCCACATTAATTTCAAACAATAGGACACCATTTAAGAATAATAAGGTGAAGAAATTCCTAGAAACATTTAACATCCAACATCTTTTTTCAACACCTTATTACCCACAATCTAATGGTCAAGCTGAATCAACTAATAAAACTCTCAAACAAATCGTAAGGAAGATAGTAAACAAAAACAACAAGGATTGGCATACATAATTGACATATGTGTTATGGGCCTATTGTACTAGTATCAAAAAATCCACTAGCACCAAGTGCTCCCTTTAACCGTGTCTATAGTACTGAGGTGATTATTCCCCTAGAGTTAGAAATCCCCACATTAAGGATTTCTCTTCAAGGGATTATTGATGAAAAAACTTATAAATAAAAATGATTGCATCAACCTGAGATGCTTGATGAACAATGCATTAACACTCTTGAGCATCTCCAAGCTTATGCCAAAAAACTAGAATGTAGTTATAGTGATCATGTCATCCCTCATGCATTCAACAAAGGTGACTTAGTCTTACTCTAAAATCAATGCAACATTAATGTCAATCTGATTGGAAAAAGAGAATTTAGTCCCAACTGGTTAGGACCTTATATAATTAATGAAATTTATAGGTCTAGTGCATACACATTAACAGAAATGGATGGAAAACCTCTCAAAGACCCTATTAATGCCACACATCTACATCGATATTATGCCTAACCCTCCTCGAATAGTGTGAATGAAAAAGTAGCAGTGTTAGAGTTACTAGATAACATTCTATTTGCTCTTGTATTGCTTCATTCTTGAAAAATAGTTATTTGTGTGTCTTGAATACTAAAGTGATTATTTAATTAATTTTTAAGTAACTGCTTTAGGTTTCATACTATTCAAGTTCATTTTGTATTTTGTGTTAGATTAGATCCTTATATGCATTTAATGTTCTTCAAATACATCATAGGTGCATTTAATTTAGAATAACATAATCACAAATTTTGCATCTAAAGGAAACTAGAATGAGTTTTAATTAAATCGTAAAACATGTTAAATCATGGAGACATTCATTAAATAGTCTTACAAATATTATTTAATTAATCACATTGTCATTTAACATTCAACAAATAAACACAAATAATAAAACATAAAATGCTCATATACATATCAAATTTTTGTGTACATGTCATCAATATATACAATGCTACTTAGGTCTGTGACTGTTAGATCCCTTGAGACTTGGTGCTCGCATATTTCGATGATCCCACAAAGTTGGTTTACAATTTCTAGGAGATTTTGATTTTTGCTGAAAACAAATATTTTTAGAAAATATAAGCATTCCAATTGAAGATGGTTTGATCAAACTACCTTAGATCAAAGCCCCTTAGATGGAACCCCGCTAGTTTTAAACCATACCTATAACAAAGTCTCCTTTACACCTATCAAAATGCTGATAAAAAATCACTTTTGATTTACATTTTAGGGGATCAAATGAATTCATTTAATTTAATTTTTTGTAAGTATGTATTCCTTATTAAAAGATTCCCAAAAAGTATAATTTTAAATAAATTTAATTTTATTATTATATTTATTTGTTATTTCTTGTGAATGTAGGTTTTTCATCGAAAAACAAGCTCTTTGTTTTGCACATGTGGAAAAATAGAAGATTATTAAAAAAAAAATTGAAAAAAATGAGTGCACCAGATATTGAAGTCCTTGATCAAACAAATAAAAAAAAACAATTTCAATACATACAAATAAATTTATATGTAATATAGTCTGCCTATGCCTAAATTGTAATTGATTTGACTTCGAAACTTGATTAAGGAAACAAAAAATGTAATAAAACACTATGAAACAAATTGTAAGCACTAGATATCATAGTTACAAATCTAAATTAAAAAAAAATAGAATTTTATCCTTCATGGGAAAAAAGTTGTGTTATACAGTGAGTGTCACTCCTTAAAAATGTTGTTTACTGAAATTTTTTTTTTTGAAGGAGATGGAAAGGAGTACAATATGATTCCAATTTTTTTTTAGAAAATATATTTAGAATCTACAATCAAATTGTCACAAATCACTAGTTTGCATCATCTTCAAATTCCTCATGGTTTAGCCACTATAGGTGACTAAAAGTGAATATTTAGTTAGAAAAAATCAATTAAACATCTAGTATGGAAAAAAATTGTAAACTAGTACTATTGGATCACCCATGTCTAGTGGTCGTCTATTGGGAGACAATGGTATGAGATCGTGACCGTGATTTTTTGAGTGTACTAAGTGAAAATTGTCTCGTACCTACCCAAGGGCCTCATGATGCTCCCTTGCTATCTAATCTCTCTCGACATGTAGTCTAGCTAACTCATACTGTAGTCTCTTGAACTCTGTTGGGGTCAAAGATGACTCTGCATCCTAGGAAGCATCGACTTGATGAACGTTCCTCCTAAGAATCTCATATGCTGCCCGCAGTGTGACATAAGGCCTGAACAACTCTAGATCCCAGTCCACAATTGGCGGGAGCACATAGTCTAAATCAATGGCCTCCTCATAGACTGATGAGGGAACTATCTCCATAGCCAAATAATGATACATATCCTAAAGGTCACAACTCTTGCAAGATAGAAACCATAAACACAATCAGTTCACATCATGATATATATGCATACATAAAATTAAAGCATAAAGCATAAGCATACAACATAACAATAAATTAAATATCATCACCTAGCTCTCTACTAGGCTATATGAAATTAGCGTCATTGTGTGCAGGGGGCATAGAGGATGTGCTAGCCTCTCCATGGTTGTGGGTGTTGGTGCCTACTATAGCTACTACTCATGATCTAGTAACATGAATGGGAGATGGCTCGCCCCACTTATGGCCCACTAGATCCTCATCTACTGTCTCACCACCCTCACTCATGGGATACTCATACTCCTCCTCATCCTCTTCCTCACCCTCCTCCTCATCCAAATCCTCCTATCCATCATAGTTAGGATCTAAATCCTCATCATACTCATTTTCAATGACATATATAAATATGTTTTTATCCCTGTAGCATCTGTCCTCGCCCATGTCCTCCACATCATCTCCCTCATCTAGGAGTGGTCCTGCATCACCTATCGGCTCATCCATCAAGAATACAGGAGTCGATCACATTGTTATCCACCAATCCTTGTAGTCATCTATGGAACTCATGTCATCAACATCAGAGACCAAAGGCATATCATGATCTGAGAAATTAAAGTCATTGTAGATAACATTCTTGACAGTGAACCATCTAGAATAAACAGGTCTCTGGGAACTCCATATTTATCTCCTAAAAAAGGGTCATGCCCTAGGTGCTATCTAAAGCTAACCAAACTATAACATGACACGATTATAGTAGAAATATCGTACTATGTAATCATGTCTTCCAATCAAGAACATGTCCATCTGCAATCACGTCATCTTTTGAGTCTCATCCCACCACTGCAACACAATCTGATAAGGTCTCCAAAGGATCTCATCCTCCTCTAGTCAGTCAAAGCAGACTCTCCATAAGTCCAAATCACCATACTTCCAAAACCATTACAAAGGATAGCTAAAAGCTCGAGGATATCCCAAGGCTGTCAAACATGGGAACCTTGTTGGCCTAGTACATGTGATATGCTCTAAGCACCACACCTATAGAAGTGTACAGTGTAGCATGTTGTCCACATCCTAAAATACAAATCATCTAAGATCATAGTATAGATGCACTAGGATACTGTGCCCTCAGGCATATACAATCCTGTTCTCTACCATCCTACAAATCATGTGTACTAGTCCTCCCTCTAGGTGTGCTCCCCAATCATTAGGGATTAGTACTAGTGCTACTACCACCATCATAATTCTCACAACTAGTGTAGCTCTTGAGTATAGTAGCATTGCTAAATGTATCCATGGCCTCACCCTCTCATCATGCATTGGTCCACCAAGGTAGTACTGCATGTTGTATTTCATCTCACAGAATTCCCACTCCTCTAGAAAACATACTCACTCACCTTGAATCAGAACTTAGAGTATGCAGTGTACATCCTCTATTATGATGGTCATCTCTTTGATAGGTGGATGAAATGTGTACATGTATCAGGAGCCCACCACTCTACTAAATCCATTAGCATAGATAGGATATTGGTACGTCATCGAGGGAATGAGGTACACCTAGTATAATCCTATGATTTGCAAAATATTTGTATCCTCCACTAAAAGGGTGGGGGCTAAGTCTCAAAGAAGGCTAATCTATCCACCACCCAAACACTACTGTAAATGAGTGGGAACCAAACAAAAAATATAAAATATGTCCTATAAGCACTCTAAAGTCTTAAATATTTTCATCAAAAATCATTAGTGTACTAAATTTATTCTAGTGTACTTTCCTATAGGTGCTAGACAGTTTAGACCCCTTTTGGGACACTTCACAAAGAAATGAGACACTTTGCAAAAAAGTGGGACACTTCACAAACAAAAGGGACACTTTGTGAACTTTTTTCTAAGATCCTAAATTAGCCTAGAAATGTGTAAAAGTCATCAAATAAATGTGTAAGGACAAAGCTAAGGCAAAAAAATTAACTCACGTCATGATAGCACTCATCATGTGCCACCTGGTCTTGTAGGACCTCTAGTCTCATGGGCCTATAATCTCATCGGCTCATACTATTTGACTACTCTTAAATCACTTTCAAGCTAAAAAAGGGTAAATGACAAAACATTTATAATTTACTTTATTTTTTGCTCATGTATATAAATTTTTTTTAGGGTTTTTACTATATTAGGGGTAAAAAGAGCTTTTCATTCAAATCAAAATAACATGTGCTAGAGAGCTACATTTTCAATGTTGTTTGTTATGTTTGAGTCATGATTTTTCTCTTGACATCATCAAATATCTATCATTATGTGGTATGGTACTTGGAAATACACTATGATGCGACTTACCCTATTTGATGAGGCTAGATCGCTACTTTGATTCCACCTTTGTAAAGCAAGAGGAATATAGGGGGGCATACATCTACCCTTGAATTTGACTTCTATAAGTTAGATAAGAGGATTTTTGGACAACTAATGAGTTCATGTTGTAGGATGTGGTTCCTAACATTGTGGTTTTGCATATAGCTACAATGGGGGCTTCATTCTACCATACTATGATTGAACTTATATGTGTATCCTTTAATAAAATAGAGGTTATTATTGTATTCCTTTAGCTTGCATATGCACATAGAGTCATATGGGCACTAAAGTGGGTGCTAAATGTAGTGTAGAAAATTATACACTCTTGAAAGTGAGGAAATTTCACACTTAATTTGGATCTATTTTGGCACTCTTGCATTAATTACCCTTTAAAATCATCATTAGTAGGCTCGTAAGACCCATTATTTTAGATCTCGAGGCTTATTTCACCTAAAAACTTGACAAAATCACTTAAAATATTAAAAACCACAAAAACCCACCTCAAGAAGCTAAGGTGGGACTCATTCGCCCCCTTGGGTGAATGAGTCCACTTAGGTAGGACCCATTTGCCAAGGGTGGTGAATGAGTCCCATTTGGGGTCTTTTTCAAATTTGAGCAAGGAATTCACAATTTTAATTTTAATTTTTTGTGGATGTCGACCTTTAAGATCTAAATAATGGTCAATTATGTGTTAGTGCCTATAGAAGAAATTTTCTAAGCCATTTTTATCATCTAAGCAATTTGAGCAAGCATTTTCAAGAGAAAATTCAAGAGGCAAGTGTTTAGAATCTTTCACAAGAGCATTCAAGTTTCAAGAGAAAGCAAAGTTGAAGCATTGGAGCAGCATTAAAGTGTTTTTGCAAGTCTTAAAGATCACTTTCATTCAAGATCTAGCATTTTCAAGGCTTGATCATGGTATTCTATGGTGAATCATGATGGATTATAGGTTTGGGAGACACAACTAGCCATCAATCCAAGCCTAAAGACTTGTTTCCTAAGTGATTCCATCCTCCATTTTCACTCTACATTCAGCCTAAGGGAGGTACATACATCATTAGGGCTCATTTTGGGTGATTAGAGGTCTCTCCAAGTGAGTCATTCATCTTCACATTTCTATTCTTGCATCATATTCTTACACATTATAATAGGATTGCAACTTGTTTCAAATTTCTTAGTCTTAGATACACTTAAGGCTAGGTTTTTCATGCAAAATTTATTA
This sequence comes from Sequoia sempervirens, assembly GCA_007258455.2. Taxonomy (NCBI): domain Eukaryota; kingdom Viridiplantae; phylum Streptophyta; class Pinopsida; order Cupressales; family Cupressaceae; genus Sequoia; species Sequoia sempervirens. The sequence continues at coordinate 377,795,617 of VDFB02047230.1, read as the reverse complement.
TTTTTATCAAGGTTTGACTACCAAACTTTGGGTTTGACCAAGGAAAACTCCCCATTAGCAAATCAAGCTTATATTCTATTTTGTAGGTATTTTCACACAGTCGGATCCATAATTCAATTTGGAAGGAAAGAGTAGGTGTTGAAGTGCAGATCAAAACTTTAAATTCCTAGAAAATTGGAATGGAACTCATTCACCACAAGTGGTGAATGAGTCTTGATGGAACCCCTCAAAAAATTCTCTTGGTTCCATTTTAAATTTTGCAATACTTGGCTTGGACCATCATTTTTGGGTTAGGGTTGGGTTCCTCCTCACTATTTTAGGGTTTGTGTTGCCAAAACCCTTCAAAATTAACCTACGAGCCTAAAAACCCTTGGCATTTCTAATTATGCATTGACTTGTTGCTCCTAGTCTCTAGTCGTTCAAGTTTCTTTTTGTGCCATTGAATCATTATTTTCACTGTCACCCTAGGTTTAGGTTTGTCGGTTACCAAGTACCTTTGAAGAACTTAATTTTTCCTATGGGTGGGCCTGATTTTCATACTTAATCACTAAAGTCTTAACTCTTTGTTCATAAGGGTTAGTTTCTCATTAGCCTAGTAATGGCCCCCTTTTAAAATTAACATTTGCGACGTGAAAATTTAAGTTTTGAGATTACCATTTGATCATTGTAGAGGAATCTTGACCGTCCCCACATGCACATTTAATTTTATTATACATTAAAATATTCAGATAGGATTGCGGGCGGTTGCCATGTGTCATGTTAGGTGGTGGTGTTGGTTGTTTTTACTGTAACCAAGTTGGTCTTCTAATATACCTATGGAATCACCAATTCCAATCAAGGGAAACTCAAAGAACCTGGACCAACCCACAAGGATTTTAAAGACCTCCTACACTTTGGGCTCTACAAGACCCAAGAGGGTGATCCCTTAATGCATTTGCAACCTATGCACCATTATCATAAACAACATTAACAACAACATATAATCTCATTTAATAGCTCAACATAATAGGATAATACCAAATAGAATTGGTTTTTCATCAATAATATCAACTATTTAGAGCATGAGATAACTACAACACAGGGATTTAAAATGTTTTTGAATTTATAAAATGTTTTTGAGATGCACTAAGTTGCAAGATAAATCAGTGCCTAATTCTGGGCCATGGAATCAAACACATAAAAAGAATTCATTAGTAAATGGCATTCAACCAATGGATTTAAATTGTTAATGCCTTGCATCAATTGTTAGTGTCTTACACCAACAATCCCACTCCTATTATGAATCTAACTCTCCTTACCAAATCCAACCTACACACTTGAAATCAATGTTATCTATTCAAAGTATTTAACCATTTCTTTGAAATAGACCCATAAACAAATAACACAATCTCATGAAATTTGAGATGACAAACTCAAAGATACTTTGTATTATTGAATTTATATGATTAAACTGTACAAGTATGGAGACAATTTGAAGATATTCATGAATGTGGAAACACTTTCATGATTTATCTGGGTATGTGTAGGATCATCATGGAAAAAACAGGTCCTTAAGTGGAAATTTTTTTAGAAAAATCAGTGTTAGGAAACTTGACATAAAAATTTGAATAAGTTATCTATATTATTTCTAAACTACTAGGTTTATTTAAAAATAAATAAAATCCATTTGGTGAAAATTTGAAATTTCAATGCAATAGCACTTAAATTTTAGGGAAAAAATAAGTAGGTGTCTGTCTGACCACCCTAACCATAATAAAATGATAATATACTTTTATAAGATTTTATATATAAGTATAGGACTCATGTCTGGATGTGATGCATATTTTTTTGTAATTTTTTTCCAATTACATAATTAATTGTGAATTTTTTATTACAACTTTTTAAAAATATTAAAACCCATATGTCTGACCACTTTAACTTGGTCAAAACTTTATGAAATTTAATTTTTCTTCTTTTAATCCTATAGTATGTGAATCATAGAATGTGTCACATGTTTCAAATTCAAAAAATGTGATATTGTTTGAAAGTTATAGATGTTTTTCAATCAGCCTATCAATCAGGACTTTAGTCATAATTCTAATAGAAAATAAATAATTATTATTATATTAAATTCAAATTAAAGCATAATTTACATTGGTGGAAAGCTGAGAATATCCTCTAAAAACCCTTTTTGTTTCATCAATTTTGGGTTAAAAAAAATTTATCAGCTACATACCCTACAAATACCCATAATATTGCTACTTTTTGGCCCATCATGATCCTGCACATACCCATCTACATAAACTGGATGTATTTGCTCATGAAATAAAAAATTATAGATTTTAGAATCAAGAAATGACTCAGACTTAGTATTTTCTATCTACCCAACCCCATACAAAACCTCAGAACCTTGAATAATGAGAGAAGAAAAAGAATATAAAGAAGAATAGAGAACTCCAGAAGAATCCCTAAAGTTGATCTGGAGATGCCATCTAGAAGTCTCTCTCCCATTGATCATAAATTTTTAAAGCCTCTCTCATCTTTCTTCATTTGCAACAAACTCATTTTCCTCAAATTTGCAATAGCAAATTCATCGTGAAATTCTTCATGCTCATTTTCACCTAGCAGCTGAAAATATTTTTGTAATGTGAAAATAATTGCTTTCCCATGAAAGCCTTTACCTCCTGTGAAAGCCTTTAACTTTATGTTTCTCTTGCTGCATATTATATTTCCTTCACCAGCAAATAATATTATGTGCCTTTATAAAGAGGTTTTACCTTTTAATTCTCACCTTCAGCTTTCACCTTACATTTAAAATCAAATTTTCCTTTGATATTATATTTCACTTTACAGAAGTGAAAGCTTGACAAATGAAATATTTCACCTTATAAAGGGACTCATGGTAATATTTAAAAAATTTCCCAGCATAAAGTGAATATTAAATTCACTTTTCATTAAATTATTTCCTCTATGTTCAATGTTTTAAATCTCCCATTTAAAACATTCACCTGCTTTCACGTGCCACAAAGAATTTTAAATTCATTTAAAATATTGGGAAAAGGGACCTTTTAAAGTTCACCTTGCACTCTACCTTTACCTTTTTTCATTTTCATAGTAAATAACTTTTTAAATTTCATTGGGACCCACCCTTTATACCTACCTTTACTCACCCGATGCATTTATTCCACATTTTATTCTCTTAAATATTTCACCTTTTAAGAATTCATCGGGCTGGATTTAAATTATTTCAACCATTCATTTATACTGCGCTTGAAGGCTCCCCCAGGCCCACCTTGTACACGTGGCGCAACCCCTCCATTTCGCGATAATTAAAACTCCTTGCATTTTCAACCTGCGATCTAGTGGGGAACAGTGAGTATGAGGTTGCATCTCACCCTTGTTTATCCACCGTTGATTCATCTCATTCGCTCCTGCTTTCCCTAACTTTCCTCTTCACGTTGCTCTGCAAATAGCTCAAGCTTTGCTTGTTATTCAATGGTTTCCCTATGGCTGCATTTAGTGCGGGTTCTCATCACCATCTGTATTTTCATCAAAATCTGTGGAGGATCCTTTTAGCTATGCGTGGCCTTTTTACTTTCATTTGCCTAAAATTTTATGAGGATTCCAAAAAAATCATTTTATTTGAAATCCTTGTTTAGGAGGCTGTGTGAAGAGCTCAAGCAAAGGTTTTGTCTATTGTTTGCATTGATGGGTATCAATACCCTGTTGAATGCATGTTCCCTATTTCTCATCTTGTTCTAATGGTGCAAATTCCTTCTTCATGCACACAACAAAAACTTCATTTGCTTGAAAGTTACTGGGGAATCTCCCACATATTCATTGTCTCCTGATAGAATGCAACCCCTTTTGCATTGTATTGCAAAGTTTCTAAAATGTTTCCAACATATCTATAGTGTGGAATTGCTATGCCATCCTCACATTTTTTGGAGAGTTACTATATGCTTTTCAATGAAACAGTGTTGCCCCTTTCTTTCCAGTTGCATTTTCTTTCAATTTTTTGAGGACTCCTCAACAAATTTGTTTTGTATATGTGCAAATCTCTTTGGCTAATATGGCATTCCATGAGATTATAGCCTGAAAGGGGCACATGTTTTTCCATATTTTCTGAAGACTTCTCAACAAATCCATTTTACATCAGTCCTTGTGGTATTTTAATACATTTCAACAAGTTTATTATTTGCACAGGCATGGTATTTGAAGCTTATTTTTCCCTTTATGGTAGCTAGGGGATCCTTTCTCTCATTGTTTTTTCTCCTTAGATTTCTATAGCCTCTTTTCAATGGTCCACTTTATGTACCTCTAGCAAGTGGGACGTCCCATGTGACCACATTCTATGAAATATTTTTAGCAGACCCATTTCCTACATTTTCCAATGGTGATTTCCTCCACATTAAGTGCTATTATCCTTAGTGCATTTTTGTCAACTGATCATTCCATGTTCATTGAAGATTCAGTGATCTCCACTGTTCATAATCATATTGCCCTTCAAACAATCAAAATAGGGTTAAATAACATTGTGACCTTCATCCCATGATAACTCAAATAAAACACCATCTTCATTTGTGAATACATTCATTGCCACTGTAACTGTGTTAATTATTGCATCTCTAAGACAAACTTGTCCCCTGTTCAATACCATCATTCATTTGATAGCACCATTATCATGAACCTTAACATAAGATTGTTATATGAACTTGTTTCGTGCAAAAAAAATGTTTTATGAGACTTCACTAATGCTCATCTTTTAAGCGTCACACTAAAATGTAAGATAAACCTTATTCCATATTCAAACCTTTGAAGGAAGTTGTAATTGTGCACCCCCATATGCTGATCTCTTCAAATCAACTTAAAGTAATTACCCCACTATAGTACTCAGAAATTCACAAATGTGCAAAGCATGTCGGGTCCCCATGTGGGCCTGGCTAATATATTTATTGTTTTCAAACAAATTTTACCTTGAATTGATCAGACACCATTTTTGAGTGTGTTTTAAGTGAATATTTAAACTAGGTCATCATTAAAACATTCTTTCAAACACTTTTGTAGAATGGTGAAAATTGGCTAAGTGGGCTATGGAATCAACCTTGAAAACTAGGCAAACGACCTCTTGTAGACATAAAATCTTGCAGACTTGTAGAAATTCATCCCTAGAATGCAATGCAACAAATGGCTCAAAAAAAGGTGTCATGAGGTGAAATATATTAATCAGAATAGTTGCCTACTCAGACTTTCTGCAACTGTGCTTGTTCAGAAACCAATTAAAACATGAGAGATCACCTCGTTGCAAAAATACCAAATTAAATCTTGAGAAGTTTCCATTGGACACATAAGCTCACTTTGGTATAGATAACATGTGTACAAGAGGTATTAGCTTGAATCATCATTGAGCAATAGATATTGACGGTCAAAGATGACCTCGCATAAAGGTTTTAGTGCAAAACTAAAGAAATTCCATTTGGTTTTGATCTACTAAAAATAGCAAATCAAATCATGAGGCTCTAAAAGAAGGAATGCGAGTTCATCTTGGTACAGAGAATGAAGAGAAACATTCATTCTGACATGACATTCAACCAGTTACAAAATGAAAGCTCAAACGAGAGGCAACTTTGCAAAATTGAACGTTTGCAAACAGTTGAATAGTGACAAAACCCTCTAGCTTCACTTTTTGAAACCTTGACAAAACTCATTGTTGGAAGCTGAAAATTGACATGCACATTCACATAGGACACATAATTGTTTCTGCAAATGTATTTCTTAGAAATCAATGGGCTTCAAATTATGACCCTCCAACATAGGCCATTCAGGCAAGTTCATGAGGTGCACTTCTAAAAGTGCAGAGGTAAAACTTTCAATATAAGCATCCCAAATTTGTAAAATTTGAGAGTTCCATTAGGTGGGACCATTAATTCCAAAAGGCCAACACACATAGCTTTGAGAAAGATCAACGGTGGGCACCACAACATGTGTTTTCATCAAGACCGTTCCCTACATGCCCGTCCGCCTTATGCATTAAGGTGATGTGGTCGCATTGGATAGTGAGCATTATACACATGTATCCTTTATATGGTGAGCCTGATGTCTCTTAGTGATCAATGAATGGTATGTTGGATGTTGTGGTTGTGTTTTCAATATGTGGTTTTCATCAATGTCACCACTATTAGGATTAATGTCTTAGAAGTTGTATATGTCAAGGATATTGAGAAAATTGTAATGAAATAAGTTGCAAGTTGTTAGTGGTGAAGTGAAGTTCAATTTTTTGGTGAGTTTAGTACATTGATGATTAGTGGTTGTGGATCAAAGGGTTTCTTGTCAAGTATATCTAGTTTATCCACGTTGAGTTGTAGAGATCCGCGTGAATATTTGATCAAGTTATGAAGACTTGTATTCTGTTAGTTTTTTTGTTGATTCAGTTAATGGTCCTGAATGAAGATGATGTGATTTTAGTTAGTTCAGTTTCTATGGATACCTCTCTAGTGATTCATGATATTTTTGGATGTTTCTAGATCATTCTCTATCTATGTTGTACATCCTCATTGATCGTGGTGCTCATGACTGGATATTTTCTCTTGTGTGTTCATATTTTTCATGTTCTTGGCCGACAGGGTATTGTAACATGTTGTGGATCATCTTCGAGGATTAATTTTTGAAGGTGGTTCATGTTTGAGAATTTCATTTTGGGTCTTCACTATTTTGTGGCTGACCTTGGTTGATTCACATCAATAATCCTTATTGTTTTGGGTCGAGATTTTGCATTCATTTTATTATTTCATTGAGGATGACATGTAGCAATGTAATTTATTTCTGCATATATATATATATATAAGTGATTTTTTTATCATTTGAAGCCATGATTTTTCTAAGTGTGTGAGTCCTTTGTGAAAATAATGTTTAGATCTTTCAAAGGAAGAAGCAGAGCATGAAGAAGAGTAAGTAGAGTGTGAAGAAGTCTTAATGTGCTTAACCGAAACTATAATCAAGCATTAGCATATGTTATTTTTCTCAATTCAAATCCTATGGATGTAAGCTAATATTTTGTAAGATAGTGTGTCTTCCTTGGGTACTAAACCTATCTATAATTGAGTAGTGAGCTCTAGGTAGTGTGCCTAAATGCATGTTCATTTCCCATTCATATTTCTTTATACTTTTAAGAGGGTATAATCTTGTGGAATGACCTCCGCCATGGGTTTTTCCCTAACAGGGTTTCCACGTAAAAAATCTTGGTGTTATGTGTATTTTTGATTTTTTATTTATTTATGCTTTCATGATTATTAATCAGATATGAGAATAAGGTTAATAAGTTGAATAAGTTTGAAATTTTTTGAAAACTGATTCACCCCCACCTCTTAGTTGTCTACCCTTATGTTGCCAACATGGTATCAGAAGGAAATAAATATTGGTCATTGAACGTTGTGGCCACATCTTGGTCATTCCCCCCACGCTCATTTGTTTTCTTTCTTCATTCAAATAGTCACATGGGCTAGTGAGAAAAATGACATCTATCACCCCATGGAGGGACCCACGAGGCTTTGGAGATAGTGAATGCTTAATAAGAAAAGTTATCGATGGTTCATGGCTAATGACGTGAGTGAACCTTGACTACTCCCTGCCATCTAGTGAGGGGCCCACTTGTATCTATAGTTTCTCAGTGGGATTTTGAGTACAATATTAGGGCTAAGGAAGCATTGTTGAGTGCTTTGACTAATACTGAGCTAAAAAATGTTATTGATCTAAAGACTGCTTATGAGCTCTAGAAAAATATGGAAACTTTATATGAAGGTGATGCTAATGTAAAGATTGCTAAGTTACAAAGTCTGAAAGGGAAATATGAAATGTTGAGAATGGGTGATGATGAGAACATTACTACTTTCATGCAAAGAGTGAATGAACTTGTATATGGTATCGAATGTGTTGGTGGACAGTTGGAAGGATTGGAAATTGTTGCTAAAGTGCTTAGATCCTTGCTTGTTGCATACAAAATCAAAGCTACTGGTATTGAAGAGCTCTGGATTGTAACAAATGTAACCAGAGATATGTTGACTAGTAAACTTATTTCTTTTGAGTTAAGTGAATTTGGTTATGCTCTTCCTAAGATAGAATCTACATTCAAAGCTACTACCTCAAAGAGAGATAAATGGAGATATGATCCAGGAGAAAGTTTTTCTAGAAAGGTATTCAAGTATGAGGAGGAAATGAGAGAGATTGAAGAAGAGGAGAAGAAGCTAGAGGAGCTTGAAGCACTTATTGTCAAGAGAGAAGGTAGAGGAGAAGGTAAGTATAAAGGGAATTTTTCTATTAAATGTTTCGTTTGCAGTAAGTTAGGTCATTTTGCATTAAGGTGTCCAAAAAGAGTCCCTAAGCCAAAACCTAACAAGCCTAGATTTCAAATAAAGTGCTATTATGTTGTTGATGAAGGTGTGATAGATGATGAATCTAATAAAGGAAATGGAAGTGAAGATGAAAGGGTATTTATTGCTATCAAGGAAAATGATCCAACCCCTATTGAATCTATTAGTTGCTCTAATGTGGAGAAAGCTCTATCAGCCAAAATTGAAGAGAAAGATGAATGGGTGATTGATAGTGGATCACAGGAGATAAAAGAAAATTTGTGAGCTTGGAAACGTATGATGGTAGTGTTGTAAGATTTGCTGATGGAAAATTTGGTGTAATCCATGGCAGAGGATCCATTTCTCTTGATGGTAAGAATAATACTGATGATGTTCTTTATGTGGAAGGTTTGAAGCATAATATTTTAAGTGTTAGAGAAATGGTTGAGAAGGGATACAATCTTCAATTCAAGAATGGAAAATGTAGAATATTGGAGAGTTCTGGAAATTTGATTGCTTTAGGTACAAAAACAAAAGGTAACATCTTTCACCTAAATGTTGCTAGTAAAAGTTGTTGATTGATCAAGTTGATGAAATTTGGTTGTGGCATAGGATAATGTGTCATATCAACTTTGACAATATTCTTAAGTTCTAATTAGGTAGTGAGAGATCTTACTAAGTTGGTTTAAAGCCTACTAATACTATATGCAAGGAATGTCAGTTGCGGAATCAAACTAGAATTTCATTTTGGAGAAAATAGTATTTTTCAAAACAAGTGTTGGAGCTTGTTCATACTAATTTGTGTGTGTTGGTTCTTACAACATCAAGCCTCTTACTTCTAGCCACAAGTTTGTTAAGCAATAATTAAATATAGCTTTCAAATTTTAATTATAGGAGTCACATAATTATTATATTATATTTTGTTTAAATAACTGACTTCTTGAAGAGTTATAGCCTTCTTTGGTGGCTAACCTTGTACCTTGAAAGGTCATGTTTATTGAATCCATCCTCCTTGACTTGTATATATACAAGATGTGATTTAGTTGATCAAGCATCCACTTGTTCATTTAGATTATCTTTTGTGCGAGTTCATCCTTACATTGGATATGAGTTTCAAGAGAAATTTACTTCAGGATAGATCCATATATATTGAAGTAGTCATATTGCAAATTTCTTGAAGAAGAAGATCAAAATATTGAAGATATACTTCATGAGCAGTTAAATACATTGAAGAGGTTGATCGATCTATTGAAGAGGCTGATTAGAACATTACAGAAGGTTGAGTTTGTATCAAGTGTAGATTGTCATCTTTGTACATACTGACATTAATATCATCATTTTTCATCACCTTGTTACTATATTTGCATCAGCTTGTGGTGCTTCTTATTGGCCTTCATATCGGCCCTTGTAAAGGAGAAAATTTATGTTGACATTTCAATATATAAGTGATATATTGTTGCTAGTTTTTTCTCCCTTAAGTGAAGGGTTTTCCCAAGGTATTTATTATGTCTTTGTGTTGTTTTTGAATTAATTTTATGTGATTTAAATTTGATCATAAAACTAACATGGTTTCAGAGTGGGTTTTGTGAAGATCCGATCAAATTTGTGGAAGAATTTAAGTGCTCAATTTTGTTACTTTGTCTGATGGTCATATTGTTTACTTCTGGTCCTTATTAATTTTGTTGTTGGAAGCATGCTCAAATAAAGATAGGGTCAGGTATCTCTAACCTTGATTGATATTTGAAGGATTGACATTGTTTTCATCACATTTGGGAGCAACCACGAAGGCACATCTCAAGGGCTCACCTCTAAAGGTATCGGGACCTGAGGTAGAGTCAAGATTATTTGTTGGCATCGAAAGCCTTAGTCAAAAATAGATATGTTTTTATTTTCATATCACTGTGTGCTTTACAGACTCCAATATCGATACTATGTGTGGTGTCGCATGAAGCCTAAGAGGCACAATATGTTAAAATCAAGCTCTCAATTGATTAGAAATTACCAATAAAAGTCAAAAAACTGATAAGGTTGAAGAGCTGATATTAGTTCCTATAGTAATTGTAGACTTCCATTTTTTCTGAAGGAAAAGTCAAGTGGCTTGGAGGATATTATATTCAAAAAAATAAAAATGTTAGAAGTCGCCAAGGAAAATATTCGATTTTGATATTAGAATTCGAGCTAATTTGGAAGGGAGTCACAATTCTTTAAAAGGAGTTTAGCGTTGAGAAAATAAAAATCCTTATCTTCGACAAACATTTTGCAGGTTCTTTTGTCATATTACTGCATTTTGTAGATAGCTTTGTAGATTGCATTTGGTCTATTTATTGCTACAGTAGCACTTGCATCAATTGAACATCATTGTGTCAGAGTTTGGGCTTAAGAGTTACAAAAATTCATGTGTACTATAATGGCTCAATTATGTTAGTAAGGCTTACATCTATAATAGAAGTTTTGGTTGATTCAATGTTTGGGAAGATTGAACATAATTGTTTGATTGTAAGCCTTTGTCCTAAATTATCATATTTACTGAAATGGTCTTATCAGAGTAAATAGAAGAGCGGATGAATAAAAACCTGGAGAAATCATTTTCTTGGAGGCTGGAAATTATCTTAGTTGACAACATGCATAGCATTTTCAACTTGTCAAGAATGAACCCAAAAGACCACCTATCTGAAGTGAGATCTTTACACTTCAGTTGGGAAGAAGTTGCTTAATGGTGGAAAAGGCTATGAGAAACCTATTTTTGGAGAGTACATCTGAGATCTGTAAAGCTTTGCTGCCTTGGTCTTAGTCTATGTATGGAGATGATTTTTGGGTTATTGCAAACCCAAAAATGTGGCTCCTATGATAGGTGTAAATTGAAGGATGGAATCTCGAAAGGTGGATCCTATGATAGCCTCAGACCCAACTCTATGGTGTACCATCAAAATTTAAAGAGATAAGTATTCCTTGATTGTTTTGTTATATCGTGTAGTTGGATCTTGTAATTAGCAAAGAGAGATAGTGGTTTCTCTTGAATTGTATTCATTAGCATAAGATCCTTTGAAGATTTCATTTATTGCAAGTTATTTCATGCTCATTGTGAATATTTTTGAGTGTGACTCTGAAATAAAAGGAGAATTTTAATTTTGATGGTATCATTCTCTAATGCATGAACTATGATAGAGACTTGAACTCTTGGAGAGAGTTGGTTCTACATGCTAAATGCATTCAAGAAATTTGTAGTTGTGCAGATTTTTTTTTTGTTGTACTGAGTTTGGTACTCTCGAGAGGAGTAAAAGATTGAAGAAAGAGTTATATCAAAATTATATAAAGATAAGTTTCTTTAGCCCTTCATTCTAATCTTTTGATATATTTTTCTTTAGGCTGATTTATTTATTCATGTTTTAATATTGTTCATAAATTCTCATGTATTCATGCTATAACCTAAGATAGTAAACCTTGTATGATTCTAGCCTTGATATTTCTTTGGATAATTATAAATGGTTATTAATCCCTCTCTAAAATGCTTCCAGGACAATTTTAGGAGCAAGAAGGTGATGAGAGATTGATTAATGAGGAAAAGCTTGAGGCATCTTGTGAGGAATTCATGCCGAAAAAAGAAATGATCAAGCGTGAAGTTACAACGTGAAGTCATGGGACTAAGTTGGTGGCTAGAGGGAGTTCAGTTCCACAAGTCTTTTTTGCAATCTTTGAAGCAGCGATCAAGAGAGAGTTTTGTAACTCGCTAAGAAGTGAAGATTACACTATTGCAAGACTAGGTGCTAAACCCTTAGAGGATCCCTTCAATTATTGAGATCAGAATTGCTCAAGACTGTCATCTGGATTTGATATTGGTAGCTCCGCAAACCTATTCAAAATATAGTGATCTACTATGAGGTCAAGGAGGTCTAGCCTAAAATCTCTATAGTACCAAAGGTGTGCACTGGAAAACATTTATCTAAGGAAAGTGTTGCAAGAAATCTTGGGCAATGAGGTCAAAAGGTTGATGCATGCACTTAAAGATTTGGAGGGAGCCTACTAAACCTGAAGAATATTTTTAAGGAGACTGTAGCTAGTTCAAATCTAGTGGATTCTCTATATACATAGTTCATTAGATCTTTTATGTATCTAGTCAATACGAAACCAGATATTTACTATGCAGTGAGTTCACTTAGTCAGTTCATGTGTGAACCAAGGAAAAAATGTCTAGCTGCAGTGAAGCATATCCTGAGATACTTGCGAGGCATAGTTGGATATGGATTGAGATATTTTTCATGGGTGGATCTACAGTTTCATGGCTATACTAATTTTGATTGGGGAAGGTGTGTCACTATTTAGAAATGCACCTCTAGATGTTGCTTCAAGTTGGGATTTACTATGATTTTCTGGTACAGTAGGAAGCAATCATCTGTAGCATTGAGTACAATAGAGACATTGTTTATTGCATCTTGTGTGGAAGCTCGGGAAGTAGTGTGGCTTTGTAAGCTCCTTCAAGGATTTTTTGGACAATCAATGAAGCCTACTATCATTCATTGTGATAACTAGAGTTGTGTGAAGCTTTCTGTCAATCTTGTGTTTCATGAAAGAACCAAGCATGTTGAGATAAAATACCATTATATCAGAGATATGGTATTGAGGAAAGCTATACGGTTGATGTATATCAGCACTGATGAGCAAACAATAGACGTTCTCACCAAGCCTCTCTCCAAAATAAAGTTTGTGTAATTTCGAGATAAGCTTGGTATGGTGGAGAATCCAACCTTAATTGAGAAAGAGTCTCAATATTAGTGATCCTCTATAATGAGTAATCTCTGTGAGAGAAGTTCAAGGTGAAATCCCTTGACAATGAGTTCTTCTCTAAGAGAAGTTCAAGGTGAAATCCCTTGATAATGAGTTATTCTCTCAGAGAGAAGTTTGAGGTGAAATCCCTTGGTAATGAGTTCTTCTCTGTGAGAGAAGTTCAAGGTGAAATCCCTTGGTAATGACTTCTTCTCTGTAAGAGAAGTTCAAGGTGAAACCCTTGATTCCACCCTCTAGGAGAGCCATGGTGGATTTCATGTGTGTGACTCCATGACAGCATCATGTGAGAGAGTCTGTGATGATTTTTTTTGTACTTGTGTTTCACCCTCAAGGAGAGCCATGGTGAAAGTCATGTTGAGGTGACAACATCACACAAGTGATGAAAACTTGTACATACCATACATGGTTGTATCCATTATGGTTGATATCATGTTAAGGTGATATATAATATCACGATGAGGTGATATATTTCTTTTCCACATATGGTTGTAGCCATTGTGGTAGACATCACGATGAGGTGATATGTCTTGCACAGTTGGAAGTATTCCCCCTAGCTAAGAGGGAGTGTTGGTGTTTACAGCGTTGGGCCTCTTACTTCCAACCATGATTTTGTTAAGCAATAATTAAATATAGATTTCAGCTTTCAATTATTGGACTCACATAATTATTATATTATATTTTGTTTAAATAGCCAACTTCTTGAAGAGTCATATCCTTCTTTAGTCGCCAACCTTGTACCTTGAAATATCATGTTTATTGAAGTCATCCTCCTTGACTTGTATATATACAATATGTGATTTAGTTGATCAATCATCCACTTGTTCATTTCGATTATCTTTTGTGCAAGTTCATCCTTACATTGGCTGTGAGTTTCATGAGAAATTTACTTCAGGACAAATTGATATATTGAAGAATTTAGATTGTCAATTTCTTGAAGAAGCAGAACAAAATATTGAATACATACTTCATGAGCAATTTAATACACTTAAGAGGTAGTTCGACCTATTGAAGAGGCTGATCATAGTATTACAAAAGGTTGATTTTGTCTCAAGTGTAGATCATCATCTTTGTAGAAGACTGAGATTAATATCATCAGTTTGCATCACCTTGTTACTTTATTTGCATCAACTTGTGGTTCTTCTTATTGGCCTTCATATCGGCCCTTGTAAAGGAGAAATTTTTTGTTGACATTTCAATATATAAGTGATATATTGTTATTGGGTTTTTCTCCCTCAAGTGGAGGGTTTTCCTAAGGTATCTATTGTGTCTTTGTGTTTTTTTTGAATTAATTTTGTGTGCTTTAAATATGCTCATAAAACTAACAATGTGTTCCTTCTAGAATCATAAGGTTACAAGGAGACAGGTACTTCATGTTACTTATTGATGATTACTCGAGATTGATGTGGGTTAATTTCTTAAGGGAGAATTTTGATGCTTTGGAGAAATTCAATACTTTTAAAGCCATGGTTGAGACAAAGACAAGTATGAAGATTAAATTTCTAAGATCAGATAGAGGTGGTGAATTCACTTCCCATGAGTTTAATTATTTTTGTGAAGTGCATGTAATAATGAGACAATTATCTACCCCGTGAACCCCTCATCATAATGGAGTTGTGGAAAGGAAGAATAGGAAAGTTCAAGATGTTGCTAGGACTATGATGCTGGAAGGAAATGTTACTCATATCTATTGGAGAGAACTTATGAGTACTGTTGTTTACATCCTCAATCGGGTACAAGTAAAAGGTGATACTGGTAAGACCCCTTTTAAGCTATGGACTGGTCACAATCCTACTGTTAGATATTTCAAAATATTTTGGAGTAAATGTTATATCAAAAGATATGAAGGGATAGGAAATTTTGATGCTAGGAGTGATGAAAGAATGGGTATCTGCAGGATCATCATGGAAAAAATAGGCCCTTAAGTGGCAAAAAATTTAGAAAAACCAGAGGTATGCAACTTGACGTAAAAATTTGAATATGTTATCTATATTATTTCAAAAATATGTAAGAACAGAATTTGTAGAAAACTGAATTTAGTTTCAAAAATACTAGGTTTGTTTTGAAAAGAAAATCTATTTGGTGAAAATTTAAAATTTCAATGTAGTAGTACTTAAATTTTAGGGAAAAAATAAGAAGTAGGTGTCTGTCTGACCACCCTAACCACAATAAAATGATAACATTTTTTTATAAGATTTTAGATATAAGTAGAGGACTCATGTCTTAATGTG
>VDFB02047230.1:377747824-377780183 GCA_007258455.2 Sequoia sempervirens | reverse complement strand
ACATAACCTACACATACCCATGATATTGCCACTTGTTGGCCCATCATGAACTTGCACATACCCAACAACTTTGTAAAAATATCTGCAATCTACTCCTTAGTAGGTACATACTCGAATTTGACTTCATTTTCACTCACCTTCTCTCTTAAAAAGTGAAACTTGATGGATATATGCTTGGCCTTTGAATGTAGCACCAGATTATTATAAATGTTAATTGCAATTGAATTATGAAAGAATATAGAAATGGGTTAATCATACACAACTCTAATATCTTTGAACATTTGCTTCATCCACAATACTTGAGTATAATTGTTAGAAATAACAATGTATTCTACCTCTGCAGTAGATAAAGAAATGGCATTATGCTTCTTACTTAACCATGAAATCAACTTCTTGCCCAAGAAAAATGCACCACCACTAGTGCTCTTTCTATCATCCACATCTCCTACCCAATCAACATCAATAAAAACACTCAAAGTAAGATCATCATCTTTAGGATACCACAACCCAAAATGAATTGTTCCCTTCAAGTATCTGAAAATCCTCTTCATATTAGTTACATGAGATTCTTTAGGATCAACTTGAAATCTTGCAACAATATATACAACATTCATGACATTTGGTCTAGTTTGAGTCAAGTAAAGCAATCCACCAATCATTGATCTGTATCTAGTTTGATTTTCTTTTGGAGAATCATAATTTTGTGTCAACTTGCATCTAGTCACCTTAGGTGTACCAATTGAATTTGAATCTTCCATACCAAATTTCTTCAGCAATTCTTTCACATAATTGGACTGAGATATGAAGATCCCTTTATCTAATTGAGTAATTTGCAATCCTAAAAATAATTCCATCTCACCGATCATAGACATCTCAAACTCATTCTACATCTCATCAACAAACTTCATGCACAATCTTTCATCTCCTCCAAAATAGATATCATCAAAAAAAACTTCCACAATCAAATCTTTATCATGATCAATTTTGAAATATAGATTACTATCAGCAGTACCTTTATTGAATCCAAGCTTCAAAAAATACTTGTCCAATCTAGCATACCATGTTTTTGGGTCTTGCTTAAGTCCATACAATTCTTTCTTAAACCAACAAACCATATCTCCCTAATCAGTCAATTGAAATCCATTAGGTTGCTCAACACACAACTCTTCTTCCAATTCACCATTTAGAAATGTTGACCTGAAATCCATCTAATAAACCTTGTAACTTTTGTAAACAACATAAGCAAGAAATAATCTCATAGCTTGAATCCTAGAAATAGGGGAAAAGGTTTATTCAAAGTCAATTCCTTCCATCTGGGAATATCCTTTACACACAAATCTAGCTTTGTTTCTAACAACTTCACCTTTTTCATTCAACTTGATTCTAAAGACCCATTTAGTTCCAATTACTTTTTTTTTCCTTAGGTCTAGGAACAAGAATCCATGTATTATTCTTCTCAATTTTTTGTAGTTCTTCTTTCATTACTTCCACCCAATTTTCATGTTTGCATGCTTCATTCACATTATTAGGCCCAGTCTTTAAAATCAAACAATATTCTTCCACAATCTTTCTCCTAGTATGGACATCTTCTTTCTAGTCACCTATAATCTGATCTTCTGAATGATTTTGTCTTACATACCTTGGAGTCTTAGGAATTTCTTGAACTTCAGACTCTTGTGATCTCTCTTATGCACTTTCACTAGTTTATTCCTCTTGATTTTCTTGATTAACTTGATTTGAAGTCTAAACTTGCTTTCCTATGACTAAACTATTATTTTGATCATCTGAATCATATCCACATGTTCTGGATGATTTAGCTATCTCTTCATCAACTTTGACATTTACAATTTCAACCATTCCCCTCAATCTCTTATTGTAGCACCGATAGGCCTTGCTCTTAGTAGAATAACCTAGAAATATTCAGGTATGTGCAGGATCATGATTATTCTTTACTTTGAATTTAATAAGTAATTATTATTCATTTTCTATTCGAATTACAACGAAATTCCTGATTGATATGATGATTGAAAAACATCTATAGCTTTCAAACGGTATCACATTTTTTGAATCCAAAACATGCATCACATTCTATAATAAGGTGGTGAGACATACAAGTTTTTAATATTTTTCAAAAGTTGTAATAAAAAATTCATAATTAATTATTTATTATGAAAAAAATTAAAAAAATAATGCATCACATTAAGACATGAGTCCTCTACTTATATCTAAAATCTTATAAAAAAATATTATCATTTTATTGTGGTTAGGGTGGTCAGACAGACACCTACTTCTTATTTTTTCCTTAAAATTTAATTACTATTGCATTGAAATTTTAAATTTTCACCAAATAGATTTTTTTTTAAAACAAACCTAGTAGTTTAGAAACTAAATTCAATTTTCTACAAATTCTATTCTTACATATTTTTGAAATAATATAGATAACTTATTCAAATTTTTACGTCAAGTTGTGTACCTTTGATTTTTCTAAATTTTTTGCCACTTAAGGACCTATTTTTTTCCATGATGATCCTGCAAATACCCATTCTTTCATCACTCCTAGCATCAAAATTTCCTATCTCTTCATCTCTTTTGATCTAACATTTACTCCAAAATATTTTGAAATATCTAACATTAGGATTGTGACCAGTCCATAGCTTAAAAGGGGTCTTACCAGTATCACCTTTTACTTGTACCCGACTGAGGATGTAAACAACAGTACTCATAACTTGTCTCCAATAGATATGAGTAACATTTCCTTCTAGCATCATAGTCCTAACAACATCTTGAACTTTCCTATTCTTCCTTTCCACAACTCCATTATGCTGAGGGGTTCGCGGGGTAGATAATTGTCTCATTATTACATGCACTTCACAAAAAGAATTAAACTCATGGGAAGTGAATTCACCACCTCTATCTGATCTTAGAAATTTAATCTTCATACTTGTCTTTGTCTCAACCATGGATTTAAAATTATTGAATTTCTCCAAAGCATCAAAATTCTCCCTTAAGAAATTAACCCACATCAATCTCGAGTAATCATCAATAAGTAACATGAAGTACCTGTCTCCTTGTAACCTTATGATTCTAGAAGGAACACACTGTTATTTTTATGAGCAGATTTAAAGCACATAAAATTAATTCAAAAACAACACAAAGACACAACAGATACCCTAGGAAAACCTTCCACTTGAGGGAGAAAAACCCAACAACAATATATCACTTATATATTGAAATGTCAACACAAATTTTCTCCTTTACAAGGGCGGATATGAAGGCCAATAAGAAGAACCACAAGCTGATGCAAATACAGTAACAAGGTGATGCAAACTGATGATATTAATCTTAGTCTTCTACAAAGATGATGATCTGCACTTGAGACAAACTCAGCCTTTTGTAATACTATGATCAGCCTCTTCAATAGATTGAACTACCTCTTAAATGTATTAAATTGCTCATGAAGTATGTATTCAATATTTTGATCTGCTTCTTCAAGAAATTGAGAATCTAAATTCTTCAATATATATTGATCTGTCTTGAAGTAAATTTCTCATGAAACTCACAACCAATGTAAGGATGAACTTGCACAAAAGATAATCGAAATGAACAAATGGACGATTGATCAACTAAATCACATATTGTATATATACAAGTCAAGGAGGATGACTTCAATAAACGTGATATTTCAAGGTACAAGGTTGGTGACCAAAGAAGGATATGACTCTTCAAGAAGTTGGCTATTTAAACAAAATATAATATAATAATTATGTGACTCCAATAATTGAAATCTGAAATCTATATTTAATTATTGCTTAACAAAATCATGGTTGGAAGTAAGAGGCCCAATGCTGTAAACACCAACACTCTCTCTCAGCTAGGGGGGAATACTTCAAACTGTGCAAGAAATATCACCTCATCATGATGTCTACCACAATGGCTACAACCATATGTGGAAAATAAATATATCACCTCATCGTGATATTATATATCACCTTAACAGGATATCAACCATAATGGCTACAACCATGTATGGTATGTACAAGTGTTCATCACTTGTGTGATGTTGTCACCTCAACATGACTTTCACCATGGCACTCCTTGAGGGTGAAACACAAGTACAAGAAAAATCATCACAGACTCTCTCACATGATGTTGTCATGCAGTCACACACATGACATCCACCATGGCTCTCCTAGAGGGTGGAATCAAGGGTTTCACCTTGAACTTCTCTTATAGAGAAGAAGTCATTACAAAGGGATTTCACCTTGAACTTCTCTCATAGAGAAGAACTCATTACCAAGGGATTTCACCTCGAACTTCTCTAATAGAGAAGAACTCAATATCAAGGAATTTCACCTTGAACTTCTCTTAGAGAAGAACTCATTATCAAGGGATTTCACCTTGAAATTCTCTCATAGAGATTACTCATTATAGAGGATCACTAATATTGAGACTCTTTCTCAGTTAAGGTTGGATTCTCCACCATACCAAGCTTATCTCGAAATTACACAAACTTTAATCTGGAGAGAGGCTTGGTGAGAATGTCTGATGTCTGCTCATTAGTGCTGATATACATCAACTATATAGCTTTCCTCAATACCATATCTCTGATATAATGGTATTTTATCTCAACATGCTTGGTTCTTTCATGAAACACAAGATTGACAGAAAGCTTCACACAACTTTGGTTATCACAATGAATGATAGTAGGCTCCATTGATTGTCCAAAAAATCCTTGGAGGAGCTTACAAAGCCACACTACTTCCTGAGCTTCCACACAAGATGCAATAAATAATGCCTCTATTGTACTCAATGCTATAGATGACTACTTCCTACTGCACTAGAAAATCATAGTAAATCCCAACTTGAAGCAACATCCAGAGGTGCATTTCTGAATAGTGACACACCTTGCCAATTCAGAATCAGTATAGCCATGAAACTATAGATCCACCCGTGAAAAATATATCAATCCATATCCAACTGTGCCTCACAAGTATCTCAGGATATGCTTCACTGCAACTAGACATTTTTTCCTTGGTTGACACATGAACTGACTAAGTGAACTCACTGCATAGCAAATATATAGTTTAGTATTGACTAGATACATCAACAATCCAATGAACTGTGTATATAGAGGATCCACTAGATTTGAACTAGCTGCAGTCTCCTTAAAAATCTTCTTCGGGTTTAGTAGGCTCCCTCCAAATCTTTAAGTGCATGCATCAACCTTTTGACCTCATCGCCCAAGATTTCTTACAACACTTTCCTTAGATAAATGTTTTCTAGTGCACACCTCTAGTACTATAGAGAGTTTAGGGTAGACCTCCTTGACCTCATAGTAGATCACTATATTCTGAATAGGTTTGTGGAGCTACCAATATCAAATCCAGATGACAGTCTTGAGCAATTCTGATCTCAGCAGTTGAAGGGATCCTCTAAGGGTTTAGCACCTAGTCTTGCAATACTGTAATCTTCACTTCTCAGTGAGTTACAAAAATCCCTCTTGATCCATGCTTCAAAGATTGCAAAGAAGACTTGTGGAAGTGAACTCCCTCTAGCCACCAACTTAGTCCCATGACTTCACGTTGTAACTTCATGCTTGATCATTTCTTTGGTCGGCATGAATTCCTCACAAGATGCCTCAAGCTTTTCCTCATTAAGCAATCTCTCATCACCTTCTTGCTCCTAAAACTGTCTTGGAAGCATTTTAGAGAGGGATTAATAACCATTTATAATTATCCAAAGAAATATCAAGGCTAGAATCATACAAGGTTTACTATCTCAGGTTATAGCATGAATACATGAGAATTTATGAACAATATTAAAACATGAATAAATAAATCAGCCTAAAGAAAAATATATCAAAATATTAGAATGAAGGGCTAAAGAAACTTATCTTTATATAATTTTGATATAACTCTTTTTTCAATCTTTTACTCCTCTCGAGAGTGCCAAACTCAGTACAACAAAAAAACATTCTGCACAACTACAAATTTCTTGAATGCATTTAGCATGTAGAACCAACTCTCTCCAAGAGTTCAAGGCTCTATCATAGTTCATGCATTAGAGAATGATACCATCAAAATTACAATTCTCTTTTTATTTCAAAGTCACACTCGAAAATATTCACAATGAGCATGAAATAACTTGCAATAAATGAAATCTTCAAAGGATCTTATGCTAGTGAATACAATTCAGGAGAAACCACTATCTCTCTTTACTAATTACAAGATCCAACTACATGATATAACTCAACAATCAAGGAATACTTATCTCTTCAAATTTTGATGGTACACCAGAGAGTTGGGTCTGAGGCTATCATAGGAGCCAGATGCCATCCTTCAATTTACACCTATCATAGGAGCCACATTTTGGGGTTTGCAGTAACCCACAAATCATCTCCATACATAGACTAAGACCAAGGCACCAAAGCTTTACAGATCTCAGATGTACTCTCCAAAAATAGGTTTCTCATAGCCTTTTCCACCATTAAGTAACTTTTGCCCAACTGAAGTGTAAAGACCTCACTCAAGATAGGTGGTCTTTTGGGTTCATTCTCGATAAGTTGAAAATGCTATGCATGCTATCAATTGAGATAATTTCCAGCCTACAAGAAAATGATTTCTCCAGGTTTCTATTCATCTGCTCTTCTATTTACTCAGATAAGACCATTTTAGTAAATATGATAATTTAGGACAAAAGGCTTACAATCAAACCATTATGTTAAATCTTCCCAAACATTGACTCAACCAAAAATTCTATTATAGATGTAATCCTTACTGACATAATTGAGCCATTATAGTACACATGAATTTTTGTAGCTCTTAAGCCCAAACTCTGACACAATGATGTTCAACCAATGCAAGTGCTACTATACCAATAAATAGACCAAATGCAATCTACAAAGCTATCTATGAAATGCAGTAATATGACAGAAGAGCTTAGAAAATGTTTGTTGAAGATAAGGATTTTTATTTTCTCAACGCTAAAATCCTTTTAAAGAACCGCGACTCCCTTCCAAATTAGCTCGAATTCTAATATCAAAATCGAATATTTTCCTTGGTGACTTCTAACACTTTTATTTTTTTGAATATAATATCCTCCAAGCCACTTGACTTTTCCTTCAGAAAAAATGGAAGTCTATAATTACTACAAGAAGTAATATCAGTTCTTCAACTTTATCAATTTTTTGACTTTTATTGGTAATTTCTAATCAATATGAGAGCTTGATTGTAACATATTGTGCCTCTTAGGCTTCATGCGACACCACACATAGTCTCGATATTGGAGTCTTTAAAGCACACAGTGATATGAAAATCAAAACATATCCATTTTTGACTAAGGCTTCCAATGCCAACAAATAATCTTGACTCTACGTCAAGTCCCGATACCTTTAGAGGTGAGCCCTTGAGATGTGCCTTTGTGGTTGCTCCCAAATGCGATGAAAATAATGTCAATCCTTCAAATATCAATCAAGGTTAGAGATACCCGACCCTATCTTTATTTGAGCATGCTTCCAACAACAGAATTAATAAGGACCAGAAGTAAAGAATATGACCATCAGACAAAGTAACAAAATTGAGCACTTAAATTCTTCCACAAATCTGATCGGATCTTCACAAAACCCACTCTGATACCATGTTAGTTTTATGATCAGATTTAAAGCACATAAAATTAATTCAAAAACAACAGAAAGACACAATAAATACCTTGGGAAAACCCTCCACTTAAGGGAGAAAAAACTAGCAACAATATATCAATTATATATTGAAATGTCAACATAAATTTTCTCCTTTACAAGGGCTGATATGAAGGCCAATAAGAAGCACCACAAGCTGATGCAAATACAGTAACAAGGTGATGAAAAATGATGATATTAATCTCAGTCTTCTACAAAGACGACGATCTACACTTGATACAAACTCAACCTTCTGTAATGTTCTAATCGGCCTCTTCAATAAATCAATCAACCTCTTGAATGTATTAAATTGCTCATGAAGTATGTCTTCAATATTTCGATCTTCTTCTTCAAGAAATTCGTAATATGACTTCTTCAATATATATGGATCTATCTTGAAGTAAATTGCTCTTGAAACTCATATCCAATGTAAGGATGAACTCGCACAAAAGATAATCTAAATGAACAAGTGGATGCTTGATCAACTAAATCACATCTTGTATATGTACAAGTCAAGGAGGATGGATTCAATAAACATGACCTTTCAAGGTACAAGGTTAGCCACCAAAGAAGGCTATGACTCTTCAAGAATTCAGCTATTTAAACAAAAGATAATATAATAATTATGTGACTTCTATAATTAAAATTTGAAAGCTATATTTAATTATTGCTTAACAAACTCGTGGTTGGAAGTAAGAGGCTTGATGTTGTAAAAACCAACACACACAAATTAGTATGAACAAGTTCCAACACTTGTTTTGAACAATACTATTTGCTCCAAAATGAAATTCTAGTTTGATTCCGCAACTGACATTCCTTGCATATAGTATTAGTAGGCTTTAAACCAACTTAGTAAGATCTCTCACTACCTGAGTAGAACTTAAGAATATTGTCAAAGTTTATATTACACATTATCCTATGCCACAACCAAATTTCATCAACTTGAGCAATCAAACAACTTTTACTAGAAACATTTAGGTGAAAGAT
This sequence comes from Sequoia sempervirens, assembly GCA_007258455.2. Taxonomy (NCBI): domain Eukaryota; kingdom Viridiplantae; phylum Streptophyta; class Pinopsida; order Cupressales; family Cupressaceae; genus Sequoia; species Sequoia sempervirens. Next base: position 377,771,521 of record VDFB02047230.1, on the reverse strand, counting down.
GTTACCTTTTATTTTTGTACCTAAAGAAATCACATTTCCAGAACTCTCCAATATTCTACATTTTCCATTCTTGAATTGAAGATTGTATCCCTTCTCAACCATTTCTCTAACACTTAAAATATTATGCTTGAAACCTTCCACATAAAGAATACCATTAGTATTATTCTTACCATCAAGAGAAATGGATCCTCTGCTATGGATTACACCAAATTTTCCATCACCAAATCTTACAACACTACCATCATACTTTTCCAAGCTCACAAATTTTCTTTTCTCCTGTGATCCACTATCAATCACCCATTCATCTTTCTCTTCAATTTTGGCCGCTAGAGCTTTCTCCACATTAGAGCAACTAATAGATTCAATAAGGATTGGATCATTTTCTTTGATAGCAATAAATACCCATTCATCTTCACTTCCATTTCCTTTATCAGATTCATCATCTATCACACCTTCATCAACAACATAATATCACTTTCTTTGAAATCTAGGCTTGTTAGGTTTTGGCTTAGGGACTCTTTCTAGACACCTTGATGCAAAATGAACTAACTTACTACAAAATAAACATTTAATAGAAAATTTCCCTTTATATTTACCTTCTTCTCCTCCTTCTCTCTTGACGATAAGTGCTTCAAGCTCCTCTAGTTTCTTCTCCTCTTCTTCAATCTCTCTCATTTCCTCCTCATACTTGAATACCTTTCTAGACAAACTTTCTCCTGGATCATATCTCAATTTATCTCTCTTGGAGGTAGTAGCTTTGAATGTAGATTCTATCTTAGGAAGAGCATCACCAAATTCACTTAACTCAAAAGCAGTAAGTTTACCAGTCAGCATATCTCTGGTTACATTTGTTACAGTCTAGAGCTCTTCAATACCAATAGCTTTGATTTTGTATGCAACAAGCAAGGATCTAAGCACTTTAGCAACAATTTCCAATCCTTCCAATTGTCCACTAGCACATCTGATACCATATACAAGTTCATTCACTCTTTGCATGAAAGTAGTAATGTTCTCATCATTGCCCATTCTCAACATTTCATATTTCCCTTTCAGACTTTATAACTTAGCAATCTTCACATTAGCATCACCTTCATATAAAGTTTCTAGATTTTTCTAGATCTCATAAGCAGTCTTTAGATCCATAACATTTTTTAGCTCAGTATTAATCAAAGCACTCAAGAATGCTTCCTTAGCCCTAATATTGTACTCAAAAGCCCACTAAGAAACTATAGATACAAGTGGGCCCCTCACTAGATGGCAGGGAGCAGTCAAGGTTCACTCATGTCATCAGCCATGAACCATCGATCACTTTTCTTATTATGTGTTCACTATCTCCAAAGCCTCGTGGGTCCCTCCATGGGGTGACATATGTCATTTTTCTCACTAGCCCATGTGACTATTTGAATGAAGAAAGAAAACAAACGGGCATGGGGGGAATGACCAAGATGTGGCCACAACGTTCAGTGACCAATATTTATTTCCTTCTGATACCATATTGGCAACATAAGGGTAGACAACTGAGAGGTGGGGGTGAATCAGTTGTCAAAAAATTTCAAACTTATTCAACTTATTAACCTTATTCTCATATCTAATTAATAATCATGAAAGCATGATAAAAAACAAATCAAAAATATACATAACACGAAGATTTTTTTACATGGAAACCCTGTTAGGGAAAAACCCATGGCGGAGGTCAGTCCACAAGATTATATCCTCTTAAAAATATAAAGAAATATGAATGGGAAATGAACATGCATTTAGGAAAACTACCTAGAGCTCACTGCTCAATTATAGATAGGTTTAGTACTGAAGGAAGACACACTATCTTACAAAATATTGGTTTACATCCATAGGATTTGAATTGAGAAAAATAACATATGCTAATGCTTGATTATAGTTCTGGTTAAGCACATGAAGACTTCTTTGTGCACTCTACTTACTCTTCTGCATACTCTGTTTCTTCCTTTGAAAGATCTAAACATTATTTTCACATAGGATTCACACACTGAGAACACTCATGGCTTCAAATGATAAAAAAATCACTTATATATATCTACATAAAGAAATTACATTGCTACATGTCGTCCTCAATGAAATAATAAAATGAATGCAAACTCTCAGTCAAAACAAATAATGATTATTGATGTGAATCAACCAAGGTCAGCCACAAAATAGTGAAGACCCAAAATAAAATTCTCAAACATGAACCACCTTCAAAAATTAACCCTCGAAGATGATCCACAACATGTTACAATACCCTGTCGGCCAAGAACATGAAAAACATGAACATACAAGAGAAAATCTCCAATCATGAGCACCACGATCAATGAGGGTGTACAACATAGATAGAGAATGATCTAGAAACATCCAAAAATATCATGAATCACTAGAGAGGTATCCATAGAAATTGAACTAACTAAAATCACATCATCTTCATTCGGGACCATCAACTGAATCAACAAAAAAAAAAATAGAATACAAATCTTCATAACTTGATCAAATATTCACGTGGATCTCTACAACTCAATGTGGATAAACTAGATATACTTGACAAGAATCCCTTTGATCCTCAACCACTAATCATCAATGTACTAAACTCACCAACGAATTGAACTTCACTTCACCACTAACAACCTGCAACTTATTTCATTACAATTTTCTCAATATCCTTGACATATACAACTTCTAAGACATTAATCCTAATAGTGGTGACATTGATGAAAACCACATATTGAAAACACAACCACAACATCCAACATAACATTCATTGATCACTAAGAGACATCGAGCTCACCATATAAAGGATAGATGTGTATAATTCTCACTATCCAATGCGACCACATCACCTTAATGCATAAGGCAAACGAGCATGTAGGGAACGGTCCTGATGAAAACACATGTTGTGGTGCCCACTGTTGATCTTTCTCAAAGCTATGTGTGTTTTCCTTTTGGAAGTAATGGTACCACCTAATGGAATTCTCAAATTTTGCAAATTTGGGATGCTTATATCAAAATTTTTACCTCTGCACTTTTAGAAGTGCACCTATCTACTTGCCTGAATGGCCTACTTTGGAGGGTCATAATTTGAAGCCCATTGATTTCTAAGAAAAATACCTTTGCAGAAACACTTATGTGTCCTATGCGAATGTGCATGTCAATTTTCAGCTTCCAACAATGAGTTTTGTCAAGGTTTTGAAAGGTGAAGCTAGAGGGTTTTGTCACTGTTCAGTTGTTTACAAACGTTCAGTTCTGCAAAGTTGCCTCTCGTTTGAGCTTTCATTTTGAAATTTTTTGAACATCATATCAGAATGAATGTTGCATTTCATTCTCTGTACCAAGATGAACACACATTCCTGTTTTCAAAGACTCATGATTTGATTTGCTATTTTTAGCAGATCAAAACCAAATGGAATTTCTTTAGTTTTGCACTGAAACCTTTATGCGAGGTCAACTTTGACCATCAATATCTATTTCTCAATGATGATTCAAGATAATCCCTCTTGTATACAAGTTATCTATACCAAAGTGAGCTTATGTGTTGAATGGAAACTTCTCAAGAGTTGATTTGGTATTTTTGCAATGAGGTGATCTCTCGTGTTTTAATTGGTTTCTGAGTAAGCATAGTTGCAGAAAGTCTGAGTAGGCAACTTTTCTGATTAATATATTTCACCCTGTGGCACCTTTTTTTGAGCAATTTGTTTCATTGCATTCTAGGGATGAATTTCTACAAGTCTGCAAGATTTTATGTCTGCAGGAGGTCGTTTGCCTAGTTTTCAAGGTTGATTCCATAGCCCACTTGGCCAGTTTTCACCATTCTGCAAAAGTGTTTGAAAGAATGTTTTAATGATGACCTAGTTTAAATCTTCACTTAAAACACACTCAAAAACGGTGTCTGATCAATTCAAGGTAAAAGTTGTTTGAAAACAAAAAAAATATTAGCCAGGCCCACATGGGGACCCGACATGCTTTGCACATTTGTGAATTTCTAAGTACTATAGTGGGGTAATTACTTTAAGTTGACTTGAAGAGATCAGCATATGGGGGTGCACAATTAAAACTTCATTCAAAGGTTTGAATATGGAATAAGGTTTATCTTACATTCTAGTGTGACGCTTAAAAGTTGAGCATTAGTGAAGTCTCATAAAACATTTTTTTAGTAGGAAACAAGGAGTTCATATAACAATCTTATGTTAAGGTTCATGATAATGGCGCTATCAAATGAATGATGGTATTGAAAAGGGGACAAGTTTGTCTTAGAGATGCAATAATGAACACAATTACAGTGGCAATGAATGTATTCACAAATGAAGATGGTGTTTTATTTGAGTTATCATGGGATGAAGGTCACAATGTTATTTAAGCATGTTTTGATTGTTTGAAGGGCAATATGATTATGAACAGTCGAGATCACTGAATCTTCAATGAACATGGAATGATCAGTTGACAAAACTGCACTAAGGATAATAGCACTTAATGTGGAGGAAATCACCATTGGAAAATGTAGGAAATGGGTCTGCTAAAAATATTTCATAGAATGTGGTCACATGGGACATCCCACTTGCTAGAGGTACATAAAGTGGACCATTGAAAAGAGGCTATAGAAATCTAAGGAGAAAACACAATGAGAGAAAGGATCCCCTGGCTACCATAAAGGGAAAAATAAGCTTCAAATACCACGCCTGTACAAATAATAAACTTGTTGAAATGTATTAAAATACTACAAGGACTTATGTAAAATGGATTTGTTGAGAAGTCTTCAGAAACTATAGAAAACCATGTGCCCCTTTCAGGGTATAATCTCATGGAATGCCATATTAGCAAAAGAGATTTGCACATACACAAAACAAATTTGTTGAGGAGTCCTCAAAAAATTCAAAGCAAATGCAATTAGCAAGAAAGGGGCAACACTGTTTCATTGAAAAGAATTTAGTAACTCTCCAAAAAATGTGAGGATGGCATAGCAATTCCACACTTTAGATATGTTGGAAACATTTTAGAAACTTTGTAATACAATGCAAAAGGGGTCGCGTTCTATCAGGAGACAATGAATATGTGGGAGATGCCCCAGTAACTTTCAAGCAAATGAAGTTTGTGTTGTGTGCATGAAGAGGGCATTTGCACCATTAGAACAAGATGAGAAACATGGAACATGCATTCAACAGGGCATTGATACCCATCAATGCAAACAATAGACAAAACCTGTGTTTGAGCTCTTCACACAACCTCCTAAACAAGGATTTCAAATAAAATGATTTTTTTGGAATCCTCATAAAATTTTAGGCAAATGAAAGTAAAAAAGGCCACGCATAGCTAAAAGGAGCCTCCATAGATTTTGATGAAAATACACATGGTGATGAGAACCTGCACTAAATGCAACCACAGGGAAACCATTGAATAACAAGCAAAGCTCGAGCTGTTTGCAGAGCAACGTGAAGAGGAAAGTTGGGGCAAGCAGGAGCGAATGAGATGAATCAACGGTGGATAAAAAAGGGTGAGATGCAGCCTCATCCTCACTATTCCCCACTAGATCGCGGGTTCAAAATGCAAGGAGTTTTAATTATCGCGAAATGGCGGGGTTGTGCCACGTGTACAAGGTGGGCCTGGGGGAGCCTTCAAGCACAATCTAAATGAATGGTTGAAATAATTTAAATCCAGCCTGATGAATTCTTAAAAGGTGAAATATTTAAGAGAATAAAATGTGGAATAAATGCGTCAGGTGAGTAAAGGTAGGTATAAAGGGTGGGTCCCAGTGAAATTTCAAAAGTTATTTACCGTGAAAATGAAAAAAGGTAAAGGCAGAGTGCAAGGTGAACTTTAAAAGGTCCCTTTCCCCAATATTTTAAATGAATTTAAAATTCTTTGTGGCACGTGAAAGCAGGTGAATGTTTTAAATGGGAGAATTAAAACATTGAACATAGAGGAAATATTTTAATGAAAAGTGAATTTAATATTCACTTTATGTTGGGCAATTTTTTAAATATTACCATGAGTCCCTTTATAAGGTGAAATATTTCATTTGTCAAGCTTTCGCTTCTGTAAAGTGAAATATAATATCAAAGGAAAATTTGATTTTAAATGTAAGGTGAAAGCTGAAGGTGAGAATTAAAGGTAAAACCTCTTTATAAAGGCACATAATATTATTTGCTGGTGAAGGAAATATAATATGCAGCAAGAGAAACAAAAAGGTAAAGGCTTTCACAGGAGGTAAAGGCTTTCATGGGAAGGCAATTATTTTCACATTACAAAAACATTTTCAGCTGCTAGGTGAAAATGAGCATGAAGAATTTCACGATGAATTTGGTGTTGCAAATTGGAGGAAAATGAGTTTGTTGCAAATGAAGAAAGATGAGAGAGGCTTTACAAATTTATGATCAATGAGAGAGAGACTTCCAGATGGCATCTCTGGATCAACTTTAGGGATTCTTCTAGAGTTCTCTATTCTTCTTTATATTCTTTTCTTCTCTCATTATTCAAGGTTATAAGGTTTTTTATGGGGTTGGGTAGATAGAAAATGCTAAGTTTGAGTCATTTCTTGAGTCTATAATCTGTAATTTTTTATTTCATGAGAAAATACATCTAGTTTATGTAGATCTAAATCATGAAAGTGTTTGCACATTCATGAATATCTTCAAATTGTCTCCATACTTGTATAATTTAATCATATAAATTCAATAATACAAAGTATCTTTGAGTTTGTCATCTCAAATTTCATGAGATTGTGTTATTTGTTTATGGGTCTATTTCAAAGAAATGGTTAAATACTTTGAACATATAATAGTGATTTCAAGTGTGCAGGTTGGATTTGGTAAGGAGAGTTAGATTGATAATAGAAGTGGGATTGTTGGTGTAAGACACTAACAATTGATGCAAGGCATTAACAATTTAAATCCACTGGTTGAATGCCATTTACTAATGAATTCTTTTTATGTGTTTGACTCCATGGCCCAGAATTAGGCACTGATTTATCTTGTAGCTTGGTGCATCTCAGAAACGTTTTATAAATTCAAAAACATTTTAAATCCCTGTGTTGTAGTTATCTCATGCTCTAAATAGTTGATATTATTGATGAACAACCAATTCTATTTGGTATTATCCTATTATGTTGAGCTATTAAATGAGATTATCTATTGTTGTTAATGTTGTTTATGATAATGGTGCATAGGTTGTAAATGCATTAAGGGATCACCCTCTTGGGTCTTATAAAGCCCAAAGTGTAGGAGGTCTTTAAAATCCTCGTGAGTTGGTCCAGGTTCTTTGAGTTGCCCTTGATTGGAATTGGTGATTCCATAAGTAGATTAGAAGACCAACCTGGTTATAGTAAAAACAACCAACACCACCACCTAACATGACACATGGCAACCGCCCGCAATCTTGTCTAAATATTTTAATGTATAATAAAATTAAACATGCATGTGGGGACGGTCAAGATTCCTCTACAATTATCAAGTGGTAATCTCAAAACTAAAATTTGCGCATGTCGCAAATGTTAATTTTAAAAGGGGGCCATTACTAGGCTAATGAGAAACTAACCCTTAGGAACAAAGAGGTAAGACTTTAGTGATTAAGTATGAAAATTAGGCCCACCCATAGGAAAAATTAAGTTCTTCAAAGGTACTTGGTAATCGAAAAACCTAAACCTTAGGTGCCGATGAAAATAACGATTCAATGGCACAAAAAGAAACTTGAATGATTAGAGACTAGGAGCAAAAAGTCAATGCATAATTAGAAAGGCCAAGGGTTTTTAGGCTCGTAAGTCAATTTTGAAGGGTTTTGGCAACAAAAACCCTAAAATAGTGAGGAGAAACCCAACCCTAACCCAAAAATGATGATCCAAGCAAAGTATTGCAAAATTTAAAATGGAACCAAGAGAATTTTTTGAGGGGTTCCATCAAGACTCATTCACCACTTGTGGTGAATCATTCCCATTCCAATTTTCTAGGAATTTCAAGTTTTGATCTGCACGTCAACACCTACTCTTTCCTTCCAAATTGAATTATGGATCTGACTATGTGAAAATAAGGTCTACAAAATAGAATATAAGCTTGATTTGATAATGGGGGATTTTCCTTGGTCAAACCCCAAGTTTGGTAATTAAACCTAGCCTTAAGTGTATCTAAGACTAAGAAATATGAAACAAGTTGCAATCCTATTATAATGTGTAAGAATATGATGCAAGAATAGAAATGTGAAGATGAATGACTCACTTGGAGAGACCTCTAATCACCCCAAATGAGCCCTAATGATGTATGTACCTCCCTTAGGCTGAATGTAGAGTGAAAATGGAGGATGGAATCACTTAGGAAACAAGTCTTTAGGCTTGGATTGATGGTGAGTTGTGTCTCCCCAACCTATAATCCATCATGATTCACGATAGAATACCATGATCAAGCCTTGAAAATGATAGATCTTGAAGGAAAGTGATCTTGAAGACTTGCAAAAACACTTTAATGCTGATCCAATGCTTCAACTTTGCTTTCTCTTGAAACTTGAATGCTCTTGTGAAATATTCTAAACACTCGCCTCTTGAATTTTCTCTTGAAAATGCTTGCTCAAATTGCTTATATGATAAAAATGGCTTAGAAAATTTCTTATATAGGCATTAACACATAATTGACCATTATTTAGATCTTAAAGGGTGACATCCACCAAAAATTAAAATTAAAATTGTGAATTCCTTTCTCAAATTTGAAAAAGACCCTAAATGGGACTCATTCACCACCCTTGGCAAATGGGTCCTACCTAAGTGGACTCATTCACCCAAGGGGGTGAATGAGTCCCACCTTAGCCTTTTGATGTGGGCTTTTGTGGTTTTTAATATTTTAAGTGATTTTGTCAAGTTTTAAGGTGAAATAAGCCTCAAGATCTAAAATAATGGGTCTTAGGAGCCTACTAATGATGATTTTAAAGGGTAATTAATGCAAGAGTGCCAAAATAGGTCCAAATTAAGTGTGAAATTTCCTCACTTTCAAGAGTGCATAATTTTCTACACTACATTTTATTAAAGGATACGTGCATATAAGTTCAATCATAGTATGGTAGAATGAAGCCCCCATTGTAGCTATATGCAAAACCACAATGTTAGGAACCACATCCTACAACATGAACTCATTAGTTTTCCAAAATCCTCTTATCTAACTTATAGAAGTAAAATTCAAGGGTAGATGTATGCCCCCCTTGATTCCTCTTGCTTTACAAAGGTGGAATCAAGGTAGCGATCTAGCCTCATCAAATAGGGTAAGTCACATCATAATGTATTTCCAAGTACCATACCACATAATGATAGATATTTTATGATGTCAAGAGCAGAATCATGATTCAAACATAACAAACAACATTGAAAATGAAGCTCTCTAGCACATGTTATTTTGATTTGAATGAAAAGCTCTTTTTACCCCTAATATAGTAAAAACCCTAAATTTTTTTATATATGAGCAAAAAATAAAGTAAATTATAACTGTTTTGTCATTTACCCTTTTTTAGCTTGAGAGTGATTTAAGAGTATTAAATATTATGAGCCGACGAGATTATAGGCCCACGAGACTAGACATCCTACAAGACCAGGTGGCACATGACGAGTGCTATCATGAGGTTAGTTGATTTTTTTGCCTTAGCTTTGTCCTTACACATTAATTTGATGACTTTTACACATAGGCTAATTTAGGATCTTAGAAAAAAGTTCACAAAGTGTCCCCTTTTTTTGCAAAGTGTCCTTTTTGTTTGTGAAGTGTCCCACTTTTTCACAAAGTGTCTCGTTTCTTTGTGAAGTGTCCCAAAGGGGGTCTAAATTGTCTAGCACCTATAGGAAAGTACACTAGAACAAATTTAGTACACTTTTATGATTTTTGATGAAAATATTTAAGAGTTTAGAGTGCTTATAGGACATATTTTTTATTTTTTGTTTGGTTCCCACTCGTTTGCAGCAGTGTTTGGGTGGTGGACAAATTAGCCTTCTTTGAGACTTAGCCCCCACCCTTTCAGTGGAGGGTACAAATATTTTGCAGATCATAGGATTATACTAGGTGTACCTCATTCCCTCGATGATGTACCAATATCCTATCTATGCTAATGGATTTAGCAGAGTTGTGGGATCCTGATACATGAACATATTTCATCCACCTATCAAAGAGATGACCATCATAGTAGAGGATGTACACTGCATACTCTAAGTTCTGATTCAAGGTGAGTGAGTATGTTTTCTAGCGGAGTGGGAATTCTATGAGATGAAATACAACATGCAGTATTGCCTTGGTGGACCAATGGATGATGAGAGGGTGAGGCCATGGATACATTTAGCGATGCTACTATACTCATGAGCTACACTGGTTGTGAGAATTATGATGCTGGTAGTAGCACTAGTACTAATCCCTAATGATTGGGGAGCGCACCTAGAGGGAGGACTAGTACACATGATTTGTGGGATGGTAGAGCACATGATTGTAAATGCCTAGGGGCACAGTATCCTAGTGCATCTATAATATGATCTTAGATAATTTGTATTTTAGGAGGTGGACAACATGCTACATTGTATGCTTCTATAAGTGTGGTGCTTAGAGCATATCACATGTTCCATGCCAACAAGGTTCCCATGTTCGACAGCCTTGGGATATCCTCGAGCTTTCAGCTATCCTTTGTAGTGGTTTTGGAAGTATGGTGATTTGGACTTATGGAGAGTTTGCTTTGACTGGCTGGAGGAGAATGAGATCCTTTGGAGACCTTATCAGATTGTGTTGCAGTGGTGGGATAAGACTCAAAAGATGAGGCAATTGTAGATGGACATGTTCTTGATTGGAAGACATGATTACATAGTATGGCATTTCTACTATGATCATGTCATGTTATAGTTTGGTCAGGTTCAGATAGCACCTAGGGCATGACCCTTTTTTAGGAGATCAATATGGAGTTCCCAGAGACCTATTTATTCTAGATGGTTCACTGTTGAGAATGTTATCTACAATGACTTTAATTTCTCAGATCGTATATATGCCTTTGGTCTCTAACGCTGATGGCGTTGGTGCTATAGATGACTATGAGGAGTGGTGGATAGCAACATGATCAACTCCTGTATTCTTGATGGATGAGCCGATAGGTGATGCAGGACCACTCCTAGATGAGGGAGATGATGTGGAGGACATGGGCGAGGAGAGATTCTACAAGGATAAAAACATATTAATAGATGTCATTGACAATGAGTATGATGAGAATACATATCCTAACTATGATGGATAGGAGGATTTGGATGAGGAGGAGGGTGAGGAAGAGGATGAGGAGGAGTATGAGGAGGAGGAGTATCCCATGAGTGAGGGTGGTGAGACAGTGGCTGAGGATCTAGTGGGCCATACATGGGGCGAGCCATCTCCCATTCATATTACTAGATCATGAGTAGTAGCTATAGTAGGAACCAACACCCACAACCATGGAGAGGGTAGCACATCCTCCATGCCCCCTGCACATAATGATGCTAATTTCATATAGCCTAGTAGAGAGCTAGGTGATGATATTTAATTTATTGTTAGATTGTATGCTTATGCTTTATGCTTTAATTTTATGTATGCATATATATCATGATGTGTACTGATTGTGTTTATGGTTTCTATCTTGCAAGAGTTGTGACCTTCAGGATATCTATCGCTAGTTGGCTACAAAGATAGTTCCCTCATCAATCTATGAGGAGGCCATTGATTTAGACTATGTGCCCCTGCCAATTGTGGAGTGGGATCCAGAGTTGTTCGGGCCTTATGTCACACTGCAGGCAGCATATGAGAGTCTTAGGAGGAACGTCCATCAAGTTGATGCTTCCTAGGATGCAGAGTCATCTTTGACCCCAACAGAGTTCAAGAGATTACGGTATGAGTTAGCTAGACTACACGTCAAGAGAGATTAGATAGCAAGGGAGCATCACGAGGCCCTTGTGTAGGTACGAGACATACAATTTTCCCTTAGTACACTCAAAAAATCACAGTCACGATCTCATAACACTGTCTCCCAATAGACGAGCACTAGACATGGGTGATCCAACAATACTAGTTTACAATTTTTTTCCAACTAGATGGTGAATTGATTTTTTCTAACTAAATATTCACTTTTAGTCACCTATAGTGTGTAAACCATGAGGAATTTGAAGATGATGCACAATAGTGATTTGTGACAATTTGATTGTAGATTCTAAATATATTTTCTAAAAACAAATTGGAATCAGATTGTACTCCATTTTTCCATCTCCTTCAAAAAATAGTTTTTCAGTAAACAACATTTTTAAGGAGTGACACTCACTATATAACACAAATTTTTTCCCATGAAGGATAAAATTCTTTTTTTTTTTGAATTTACATTTGTAACTATGATATCTAGTGCTTACAATTTGTTTCATAGTGTTTTATTACATTTTTTTTCCTTAATCAAGTTCAAAGTCAAATCGATTACAATTCAGACATAGGCAGACTATATTACACATAAATTTATTTGTATGTATTGAAATTGTTTTTTTTTATTTGTTTGATCAAGGACTTCAATATCTGGTGCACTCATTTTTTTCAATTGTTTTTAAATAATCTTCTATTTTTCTGCATGTGCAAAACAAAGAGCTTGTTTTTTGATGAAAAACGCACATTCACAAGAAATAACAAATAAATATAATAATACAATTAAATTTATTTAAAATTATACTTTTTGGGAATCTTATAATAAGGAATACATACTTACAATTTTTTTTTTTTAAATGAATTCATTTGATCCCCCAAAATGTAAATCAAAAGTGATTTTTTATCAGCATTTTGATAGGTGTAAAGGAGACTTTGTTATAGGTATGGTTTAAAACTAGCGGGGTTCCATCTAAGGGGCTTTGATCTAAGGTAGTTTGATCAAACCATCTTCAATTGGAATGCTTTAAATGGAAATTTTTAAGGCTTAAATCATTATATTTTCTAAAAATATTTGTTTTCAGCAAAAAATCAAAATCTCCTAGAAATTGAAAACCAACTTTGTGGGATCACCGAAATATGCGAGCACCAAGTCTCAAGGGATCTAACAGTCACAGACCTAAGTATCATTGTATATATTGATGACATGTACACAAAAACTTGATATGTATATGAGCATTTTATGTTTTATTATTTGTGTTTATTGGTTGAATGTTAAATAACAATGTGATTAATTAAATAATATCTGTAAGACTATTTAATGAATGTCTCCATGATTTAACATGTTTTACAATTTAATTAAAACTCATTCTAGTTTCCTTTAGATGCAAAACTTGTGATTATGTTATGCTAAATTAAATGCATCTATGATCTAATTGAAGAACATTAAATGCATATAAGGATCTAATCTAACACAAAATACAAAATGAACTTGAATAGTATGAAACCTAAAGTAGTTACTTAAAAATTAATTAAACAATCACTTTAGTATTCAAGACACACAAATAACCGTTTTTCAAGAATGAAGCAATACAAGAGCAAATAGAATGTTATCTAGTAACTCTAACACCGCTACTTTTTCATTTACACTATTCGAGGAGGGTTAGGCATAATATCGATGTAGATGTGTGGCATTAATAGGGTCTTTGAGACGTTTTCCATCCATTTTTGTTAATGTGTATGCACCATACCTATAACTTTCATTAATTATATAAGGTCCTAACCAATTGGGACTAAATTCTCCTTTTCCAATCGGATCGGCATTAGTGTTGCATTGATTTTAGAGTAGGACTAAGTCACCTTTTTTGAATACGCGAGGGATGATATGATCACTATAACTACGTTCTAGTTTTCTAGCATAAGCTTGGAGATGCTCAAGAGCGTTAATGCATTGTTCATGAAGCATCTCGGGTTGATGTAATCATTTTTCTTTATAAGTGTTTTCATCAATAATCCCTTGAAGAGAAATCCTTAATGTGGGGATTTCTAACTCTAGGGGAATAATCACCTCAATACTATAGACACGGTTATAGGGAGCACTTGGTGCTAGTGGATTTTTTGATACTAGTACAATAGGCCCATAACACATATGTCAATTGTGTATGCCAATCCTTGTTGTTTTTGTTTACTATCTTCCTTACGATTTGTTCGAGAGTTTTATTAGTTGATTCAACTTGACCATTAGACTGTGGGTAATAAGGTGTTGAAAAAAGATGTTGGATGTTAAATGTTTCTATAAATTTATTCACATTATTATTCTTAAATGGTGTCCCATTGTTTGATATTAATGTGGAAGGAAGTCTAAAGTGGGAAATAATGTGTTTCAATATGATACAACATATTACATTAGCGGTTGTTGATCGAAGAGGAATAACTTCTACCCATTATTGTGGGATGTTGTCATTGATGGTATATGAATCAAATGTGTTTAATAGTCATTGTGAGATCCTTATATTTTGAGAATTTGTCATGTTTTGCTTGATATGTCCCATTTATTTGCTTAATGACTAATTGTGAATCACCAAATATCTTTATATTTCACACTCCCAAAGATATAATTAAGTGTAACCAAGCAATTAATGCTTCATATTCCAATGTGTTGTTGGTGCTTAGGAAGTTTAGGCGGTATGATAATGGAATAGGATTTCCTGCAGGTGGAAGTATTATAACCCCAGTGTCGGATCCTGTTATAGATACACTTAGATCCATCAAAGTATAATTTTCATGCTTCTTCATCTTTCTGTATATTCAATACATTCTCATCAGGAATTTTTTTGACATTAGGTAACACTAGGGTTGAGGGACTAATGGCTAAGTGGTTGGTTAAGGCTTGTCCTTTAAATTGTTTTTTGTGAAAAAAGCTTAAGGTCAAACTCTATTAACAACATAACCCATTTAGCCAAGAATCCTAATAAATCTGTTTAATTGAAAAGATGTTTTAGAGGATCAAATTTTTTCATCACATGTATTTCCGCATTCTATAAGTAATGTCTCAATTTACTTGTACTGAATACAAGATCTAAACATTTTTTTTATTTTTTTTGTGTATCATTTCTCATAATCAATCAAAGTTTAGCTAATGTAATAAACATGAAGCTCTTTACTATTTTTGTCTTGTTGAGCCAACAATGCTACAAGAGCATGAGATGATGTAGCTATGTAAATGATGAATGGTTTTTTTGTGTAGTGGGTTGTAAAATAGTTGGAGTTGCAAGGTACTCCTTCAAAATCACAAAAGCCTATTTACAATCCTCATTTCAATAAAATTGCACATCCTTCTTCAGGAGATGTGTAAATGGTAATGTTTGATCAACTAAGGATGCTACAAAATGATGGATAGCTTAAATTCTTCCTTGTAATGTGTGTAATTGTGAGATATTTTTAGGGGGTTGCATGTTAACTATAGCATCAATTTTTTTTGTATCAACTTTGATGCCTCTGTGAGATACAATAAAACCTAGAAGTTTTCCACTATCTACACCAAAGAAACTTTTTTGGATTCAATCTCACATTGTATTTTAAAATTTTCTCAAAGATTTTCCAAAGGACATTCATATTGTCTTTTCATGTAAAAGATTTGGATAAAATATCATCAACATAGTCTTCCAAAATCTTATGTATGTAATTGTGAAATATTAGTGTCATAGCTTGTTGATATGTTGCACCCACATTGTTCAATCCAAAAGCCATCATGACCCAACATAATTTTCCCCAAATTGTTGTAGTTTTTATTTTTTATTGGTCTTGAGAATTGATAAAGATTTAATTGTATCTAGAAAATCCACCCATGAATGACAATAAAGCATGTCCCACAATTGAGTCTACTATCACATCGATATTAGAAAGGGGAAAATCATATTTTAAAGATGCTTTATTTAGATTACAAAAATCCGTACACATCCTAATTTAAATGATTGGTAGGTTTGGTGACTATGACGATGTTAAAGATCCAAGGAGAACAATCTATAGGTCTTATGAAACTAGCATCAAGGTATTTTTCAATCTCTCCTTTAACTAGCTAATCTATCTTAGGATTCATCTTTCATATCATTTGTCTATCCAGCTTAGTATTTTCAGCAAGGACTATATTGTGTGTCACCATCTTAGCATCGATTCCTTGCATATTTGAATACTTCCAAGCAAAAACTTAGAGAAATTCATGGAGTAACATTGTGTAATCTTCTTGTTCTTCATCATTAAGGCACTTTTTATCTTAATGACTTTCTCCTTATCATTGATGTCCATTGGTATGTCAATTGTATCTCCCAGAGGAAGTGCACTTGGCTTTGGAAATTTAGGGTTGTATAATTCTTTACTCATGTATGTCTCATTACTTTCCTCTTATGTATCTTTTTGTTTGGTCCTAATCATAGTGCATGTGAATTTTTTCTTTTGAGGGGGAGTAGATGGTTTGTCATAAACTCCTAGCATTTACTTCAAGGCTTCATCATCCTCAAAGTATTCCCATGATGGTTCTAAATCCATGTGAAGCAATTTAAGACATTTCAAGGTGAGATTAATTTTTGGTTTCACGTGATGGTATTGATATTTAAGGGTATGTGCAAGATCATGATGGGCCAAAAAGTGGCAATATTATGAGTATGCATAGGGTATGTGGCTGACGAATTTTTTTTTACCCAAAATTGATGAAAAAAAAAGGGTTTTTAAAGGAGATTCTTATCTTTCCACCAATATAAACTATGCTTTACTTTGAATTTAATAAATAATTATTATTAATTTTCTATTTGAATTACGACTAAGTCCTGATTGAAAGGCTTATTGAAAAATATCTATAGCTTTCAAACGGTATCACATTTTTTGATTTTGAAACATGCGTTACATTCTATTCTTCACATACTATAGGATTAGAAAAAGAAAAATTAAATTTCATGAAGTTTGGACCAAGTTAAGGTGGTCATACATACGAGTTTTTTATATTTTTTAAAGGTTGCAATAAAAAATTCATAATTAATTATTTCCTTGGAAAACAATTATAAAAAAATATGCATCACATCTGTACATGAGTCCTCTACTTATATTTAAAATCTTATAAAAAAATATTATCATTTTATTGTGGTTAGGGTGGTCAGACAGACCCTTATTTTTTCCCTAAAATTTAAGTACTACTGCATTGAAATTTGAAATTTTCACCAAATAGATTTCTTTTTCTTTTAAATAAACCTAGTAGTTTAGAAACTACATTCAATTTGCTACAAATTATATTGTTACATATTTTTTAAATAATATAGATAACTTATTCAAATTTTTATGTCAAGTTTCCTAACTCTGATTTTTCTAAATTTTTTGCCACTTAAGGGTTTGTTTTTTCCATGATGATCCTGCACATACCCTTAACGATGGTCTGTTTGTTTCTTGCATAATCTTAGAAGGGAAATACCCCAAACTAGTTTTTATCTCTTGTGTGGTAGGCTCTATAGGGACATGAATTCCTTGTTATTTCTTTCCACATCCTTTACCACTATAACCCAATTGTTTTGCAAGTTCATAACCTCTCCCATAAAGTTTTTTCATTTCTTTTGGGTTTGGTGGTTGTTGATAATCTATCTCATCAAAGTTTTTTTTATAGTTTATATCTTCTTCAATGGTGGGTGAGGTAGATGGTTGTGTATTTTTTGTCGAGTTCTAAGTTGACATGACCATTGGTTGATTTTTTTTGTACTATATAAAAATGGCCCCTTGGACATTTTCATGGTATTTTAGGTCTTTATTCATGATTCTTGGTCCATTTTTCTATGATTCAATGTTGTAATGTGACTTAAACATTCACATTAGCTCTTTAAAATTCAAATTATGATGTCTTGTGAAGGTGTTGTGAAGTGTTGTACAACATTTATATACTTTTCTAGACTCTATTTATTACAATTCACCTAAAAATCACCTTTTCATCCCTTATCAAGTCATATTTTGAAGCATTGTAAGGTATTGTAACAAGATTTGAAGATTTTCTAGGCTTGATTTCACTATTTACACCTTTCTTATGCTTTATTTGACCCCTTTATGCACTCACAAGTCTTAATTAAGTATGTTTTTGAATTTAATCCCAACAAAAACCATTAAATTGAAGATAATTCCCGACACCCACCTTCAAGTCCAAGGTTGGACCCATTCGCCATGGGTGGTGAATGAGTCCCTCTTAGCTCCAAATTCAAAATATTTCAAATTTTCTTTCAATTTTTTATTGAAAATCACCTTATGTCAGCTTGTGATGAGGTATCATCGGGTTACTAAGGCACAAACTTGTGTATAAATAAGTTTTTTTATTCTCATTTAAACCCCCATTCATCAAGTTTAATAATTCACTCATTCATTCAAGCATTCAAGCACTTTGCATCATTCAATCGAGCATCAATCAAGTATCTTGGAACAACCATTGACATATCTTTAGATTTATTCAACAAGGTTGGTGAGTTTAGGACATTTGCATGTTGTTCATTCATCTTTCCTTGTTTATTTCATTACATTTCTTCATTAAGGGTTTGACTACCAAAGTGGGATTTGACCAAGGAAAATTCCTATAACCTAACCCTTAACCATTTTCCACCTTTTCCATGTGTGTTTACAAACTTGTGTATGCAAATTTTTCAAAGAAATTAGGTGTTGAAAGGTGGTCAAGAAGTCAAAAAAATGTTTCAATTCAAATAAGCCTTATTTCCAGCTAAGAGACAACCTACAGTCCATTTTTTGTAGATTCGACTTTATCAACCTGTCAAGAAGACAATCTCAGATCTGGTGCTACAAAGTTGGTCCCTAATTTCATAAAACTTTGGGAGAGGATTGATTCACCATCAATGGTGAATGAGTCCCACCTTAAGGCTGGACATCCAAATTTTGTTAGATTCTGAATCTTGACACTCAGAAACCTATTTCTAGAAGTTTTCATCAAAACCATGACTGATTCACCATCAGTGGTGAATGGGTCACTCGATATTTTTAGTGATTTCTGTCAACATTCAGGATTGTTCAGATTCTTTATTCTCTGTCCAGGTACACACTGATTCAACCTCCTTTTTTGTTTCACATTTGTTCATGTTTAGTTCATGCTTGCATATCACATTGTGTTTTCAAATATTGCACATTTCTTAGGTTTTTCATTCATAACTATTCAATTACTTAGCTTAGTTGCATTTATATCATCTCACTTATTCTTAATAACATCATACACATCTTAATTTGAGTGAATCACATTGATTTTTTGTGAGTTTTATCTCTCTCCTTTTAGGTGAAACATCCTAGGAGTGCAAGAGTAGCCTATAAGCCTCACGCCTAAAAATCTATGGTTCATTTTGGTGAACCCACATATTGAAAATCATATCATTTTTATTTTCATTTTTATTTGCATCCTAGGAATTAATTGCATTATTTTTGCATCCTAGGGTTTCTTAAAATTGCATTCAGGAAAGACTCATTTAAACTTCCTTTTTGCATATCATACCATTCCAAAACTAAAAATCTGCATCTACATCCTTAGTTTTCATCTGAAAAACATTAAAATCACTTTTTATTTTCTACAAAAAAAAATTAAATATCATAGTTGGACTCATTCACCACCCGAGGCGAATCAGTCTACTTATAAATTTCATATTGCATTTTTAGGCACTTTCTGGGTATTTCTTGCATTACAGTTTTCTATAGTTGCTTTTAGTTTTTCTTTACATATTCTTTATTTTATGCTATTTCTTACATCTTAGTTACTTGCATTCATTTTTATCATGGCATTTCCTTTTAATAAGTTTTGGAATTCATTGAAATCCTTAGTGGAAATATCCAATTATGACTTTGGTTGTGACCCTAATGACCTTGAGCTTCCTCATGCTCCTTCAACTCCTCATGATTGTCCTCCTCATGATGTAGACATCATTGGAGAAGACGATGATATCATGAATAAGTTCTTAAACAAATTTCTTGATAACCTTGAAGCCAATGCAGCCTTTTCCCCATCCATGAAACCACCAAATCTTCCTACTATTGCACCTCCTAATCACTTTGGATACTGACATCTTGAAACTCAAGAAGGACCTAAGATCCTTCCATCAAGTGGACTTAGTTCCTCTCAAAAAACAAATCCTCAATCATTTTATGATCACAAAGTCAAAAACACTCCCATTAACCTTGAAGAAACATATGGAAAAGGATTTACTATCCTCTATAAATAAGGTTGTGACACAACACATGAGCATAACATTCACCAAATTTTTGAAAAAAATCCAATAGAAGAAAACACAATAGGATTAGGATATAAAGAAAATCCTCATATTGATAAACCCCCTTTTTGAATATTTTAGACTTTGAGATGATGGTACAATGATCTCTGATTCTCCTCCTAACTTAAACATTCTCCTTCCATGTGAACAACCATTACTTGTTTCTAATGACAAGGATGCTAGGATCCCCCAGGGTCCTCTTCGTCCTTCCATTCATGAAAAAGGAGAATCTAGCAAATGAAAATGACCTTAAAATTTGAAAAAGGTCAAGTTTTCTACTCATCCTCCACTTGAATGTGAAAGGAGACTTCAACTGCTTTTAAACAAAGGTCTTATAATCTTACCACCTATGAATAGGTTGGCCATCCATCCTAAAGATTCTAACATACCATATTGCAAATATCATCGTATTCTTGGACATCAAACTGAAGAATGTTGGACATTGAATGACATACTAAACAAGTATCACTTCAATGATACTGACTGCTTTCCCATCATCCCTTAAACCAAACTCATTTTATCATGCCATGATTGTAGAATATTTCATTCTCACTATTGCATGATCCCTCCCATCACCTTTCTTGGCTCATTCTTTCCTCACATTCAATGGGGGGTGTTAGAACTATGAAAATTTGAAATTTCACAATCAATTGCATTCATGAGTTTCCAAAATAAGTCCTCATCATAAGCATAAAACTCCCTCCTCATAACATCTTGCTTATATTTTGACATGTGGTCCATTTGAATCCATCTAGTCTTTGATATTTCATTGTATTACCCATATCGACAAGACAAAGTAAGGGTCTCCCTGACCTATGATATTTTTCTACTAATGATTACTTGCTGCAGATTATCGGCATGACACATCTTTTGTTTCGGTGACAGAAGAATCATATCGGCAAGAGAATTGTTATCGGTGTGAGTCATAACGAACTCATGAATATGTCTTAATGACTAGTGTGTGGAATGATGTATCGGCGAAACAAAATACTATCAGAGTAATGTCTTACTGAAAGTGTTGGGTCTTGCTGATAAGGAGCAAAGCAGATTCATCAAAAGGCTATTGGGAGAAAGTCACGTAGTCTTTCTGACTCAAATGCCACACTGATAAACAAGAGAAAGCATCACTGGCATGAGTTTCATCAAAATTTGACAGTTACAATGATAGAATACTTGGGGGGAGTGTCTCCGAATAGAGTAATTTGGAGGAATGGGTTTGGCAAGACATTTGGCATCAATATGAGTCTTTTTGAATATTCATAGTCTTGCCGATGGAATTTATTTCATCGGTGAGAAACTTGAAGGTCACGTCGAAATGTGGTTTCATCAGCAAGGGTGTGTTTATGTCTCAGCGACCAGAAGGATACTACGAGAGCATGTCGGTGAGAGATTTTTCACCGGGGTGAGGTCTCAGCAAATTTGTAGTGTCTTGCTGACTGACAATAAAGATATACACTTTGGTAAGACTAATATGTATTAGAGTAAATTCTTGGCAAATGGCTCCGGTTTTTCCAGCAATGTGAATGAACTCTATCAAGGACTATCGGTGTGAGGTTATATAGTCTTTTCGATTTGAATGTCACACCAACTTATTACTTCATCGGTGAGAGAATGATATGGTCACAATGACAAAAGGTGAACTTAAGGAAATTTCTTGGTGAAACATAAGATGTCTATGGGGCGTCTCTCCGACAAGAGAATGTTACAGTGACACATGAGAAACAAAAGAATACATATCGGTGAGAGACAAGGTATGATCTGTGGTATGTCTCCCTAATAACAGAGGTCACAACAAAACACAAAGGATGTAGGATGACTATCGGCGAGATATTGGCCTTCAGTGTGACTACGGAATGTCTTGGCGAATGTCTCAGAGTTTGTTAATTGATGTTCGAATATAGTTTCCTGCCGACATGGAATGTGAAACGATGTGTCTCTTCAGATAAAAATGTATAAATATCCATTTCTAACTGTAAATGAATGAGATTAGAATTATATTAGACAATAGATAGATTAGAAATGGATATAGTAGAATAAAATTTTCAGATTAGAGACTATGATGCATGATTTCAAATTGAGATTTCAATGAAAATCAATTCATGTGGCGGTTCATTTCTGGAGTCAATTGTCTGTTGTGCTTATTGAAAGTATTATTAAAGTTGTCTCTAGGGTTGGGTTTTCTAGTTATTTAAATTGGTATAAGTTTATATTCAATTTATCAATGCACATTTGTTGTATTTGTGTGGTTAATTAACTAGTTCTTTCAAGGAGGGATTAAATCCTTTTGATTAATCACAATAATCAGGGAAATTCATTTGGATCATTAAGAAGAGCTTAGTAATCATAGTCTTTCATGTTTAAACAAGTTATAAACAAAACATATGCCTAACAATTTTAGTTTTCTCCACAAATAAGTTTCCCATTTCTTTTTCATTTGACTCTGCATACCCAATAACGCACTAGTCTCTGCATTTTACCATTTAGATTCATTCATTTTTTTTACATCTGTTAACTGAGCATATTAGGATTTATTTTTTAATATTTCTATACAATTTATACCAAATTTAGTTTTATTTGTCCACCTCCATCTTCCATTGTGGGAAAAACATTTCAAGAAAGATAAGCACATTAAAATTTGCTTCATTCATATAGGTACACCTACCTAGGTCTTGCATAATCTGAAGAGTAGAAGGTCTAAAACATGTTACCTTTTCTGTTACCCTAAAATGGACCAAGAGATTTGTAGCCTCTTGAGGTTTTTCTCCTGCATTTTTGAGAGCTAACAAATTGGCGACTTTGCTAGGGAGTCAACTCAGAATTAGGACCTTAATCATAGAGTGAGAAACATTGAATAGACTCTGCTGGGAATAGGAAATATCAGACACTTTCTCACTTTTTAAAAGTGAGTGGTAACTCTGATAAAAACATTGCAACATGAATGGAAGAAGATATTAATATAGGGGAGGTCATCCTGGAGCTCCTACTGGTAGCATTAAATGGACACACAAAGATAACAAGATTGATAAGGGAAAAATGATAAGTGAGGACATGTGCATAACAAACAAAGACAAAGCATCAAGAGCACATTGTGAAACATATGATTGCTATGATACATGGAGAGATAATTCGAGCATAGAGCCTTGTACCCCAAAATATAAAAGAAATCCTTTTCCTTTTTATGATCCTTAGAAACAGGTAGAGTGGCATGCTAAATTTGAAGCTGAGGGAATCAAAATTCAACTCATGAATATGATCAAAAAATGGAAGGTAATCAGAATGGATGCACTAATCATGAAACTCCTCAAGATGATTATGAATCTTTAACTTATGGGGAAATCAAAGCATGGTTTGAATCTCAAGGAAAAGAGAGAAAAGAATAGGAGAAAGCCTAGATGATACAAGCAATGAGAGATTTTGACTTGCAAAAAAATCAAAATAATGTCCAGACATCTGGTTGCCCAAAGTATGTACCACCTCATAAGCAAGGTAATCATAGTGTAGGGCCTTCTGATCCACCAAGGGTTCCTCACCATCAAGTAGGGAATCAATACAAACAACCA